>JAIPMN010011626.1:0-19307 GCA_020650975.1 Apostichopus californicus
CAGTCAATGAACCATGATAGGCCTAGTCGAATATGCAGTGGCCATGAAGACGGCGAGCGAGTTATGTGCCAGCCAGTGAGTGTACACAAAAAAAGGCATTTGACGATATTATATATCTGTGTCTTTTGACTTGTTCGCTGTTTGACGTTTGACGTGCTCGCTGAGAGCCAATCAGAATCGAGGAAATAATTTCAGTGTCAGTTCAGTTTGGGAAAAAAATATTCGCAGGCCGGCCATCAGTCTTCGGCCCCCCCCCCCCCCAATCAAAAGTACCTTCCTACGCCACTGTATCCGCGTATGAATATGATATATACGCGTATTAATTCGTATATGTACGCGTAGGCATATTATTAGCCAACAATAAGGCTCAAATATATAAGCGTATTAATTCGAATATAAACACGTATTAATTCGAATACATATGGGGATTAATTCGAATATGTGCACGTATTAATTCGAATATATACACGATTTAAATCACGCTGTTGTCTGGATCAAGTGCGTTTGGCCCGGGTGTACGTCGATGGGAGACTAACTTTGCAATCACTCATTTATTGCACTGGCGAGGCTACAATGTGATAACTCTCGAAACTCGTTTGTGAAAGCTATAAGACATGCCAGATATTGTCTGATTTAATACGCGTATATAATCGAATTAATACGCGTATTTATTCGTAAGTTAATACGAGGATATATTATGCGCTGTTTGCCCCATATGGCTTGCCCTACACGTACCATGTTAACATTAGATCATCTCAAGGGAAGAAACGAATTTGAAACACTTGACATGACTCCTATCCCGATTGGTGTCATTGTCTGGTGCAGGGGAATTGTATACCAGCCTACGTGATTTCAAACATTGTGAGAGAGATGATTTCAATTCTCCTGACAGTGAGATATACTATAAGGACTTTAATATCACAAATAAATTTGAGTAAATATTTTCATGTCTTTCTTTCCCAGAACGTTCTACATATACGTTGACGTCTGTAGATACATACTACGGTATGCCAATCAGTAACCAGAGCAGGTCCATAGTCTAAGGTGACCAGACGTCCCCGATTTTCGGGGACAGTCTAATATAAGCTCAGTATAGCACCAATGAAGTATTGAAGGAAATACACTCTTCAGAGTACACTAAGACAAATTGATCACGAACTTATGACACAAGCAACTCACAAGCTCTCAAAGAACACGTAAAGTAAGGGAATTTCATCTAAGAAAAAGCTACTTTTTAGAAATAAAATTGATTTATAAAGTGCTTCTAAGTATCACCATTTTACATCTAAGCACCTTAGGCACTTGCGCCTTAAACAAAGGCTAGCTCTGCGAATGAACTCTCTCGCGCTTGTGCCTTGTGCAGTTCAAACATCCATTATTCATAAGCTTACTCGTGCACTATGAATAATTCATATTCTTCCCTCGCTGTACTACGAAAAAAAATCGCCAACACAGCTTCACTTGCTCAGAGTCGTTTTCTGCAGATGGTGATACGGCCCAAGCACACAGTTGGCAGCAGCGGGGAGTTAATTAACGAAATGATATACCAGGTGATTTTGGTGGGGGGGGGGGTGAGTAGGTGTCTGATGAAAAGATGTCTGATGAAAAAGAAAAATATTCTAAGCACCCTGGTGAAATTTGTATTCAATTCCAAATACATCTGAAGTTGACATGTTTTGTACCAAACGTAAAATTGAAGCAAACAGGTGTGAAGTCATAGATGTATAATGACCATTGTTTTATGATATACCTAAAACTGTACATGCCCCACCACCACTTCGGTCTGGGTAAATGGACCAATGGTGGATAGTTTACATTTCCTCCTACGGGTGTACAGACCCCACCCTCCCCCTTTCCAACATATGCATCAAGCAACAATAGTTTTTATTTGGCACAAAGTTGCGTTTAGACCTAATTTTATACTAGTCTAAATATGCCTCAGAAATGCAACGACTCCAGGACCACCCTTCCCTTCCTTTATAAAATCTTGATTCGCATCTGGACCTTCCATCTATAAACGTTCATACCTTTACCTAAATCCGCCCGGGAAACTAAAATAGCCCCTCTTTTACACATATTAAATCGTGTGCACATCACTGACCCCAAAACAATCCGAGGTTAGTCCGATAAATGTAAAAAAATAAGAAAAAAAGTGTATATATTTGCGGTCGAAATATACACCTCAAACACCTGGCTGCTTCAAGTTCACATAATGGTCACGTGACGATTTCAATATCTCGAAAACGCAATGTTGGAATTGTATGGAAACTTCACCAGGATACTAATTAAGTGTATGCTCTGTTTGTCATTAATTAGTCAAACATAGATTTTTTCTGGCGTGATCCTTGTGCGTTAAGAAGGGGAAAATTCAGAATGGAAAAACAGACCCCATGAAAGGACCCTTACTGTGAAACAGTTTCAGCTTTCATTTTTACTTCAAAAGAGGCTCAGAGCTTTCAGTTTCACCTCAAAAGAGGTTCAAGAGACTTCATATAATTAATACATGAATATGTAATAACTATATAGATGGCGGAAACATCAAAGATGTCAGAATATAGAACACGAAGGAAGAAAAGGCAGAAGAACTCATCAAATAAGTTAATACACAGTGCCAAACAAAACAGAATTGATAGAACGTATACAAACATAGACACCGGCCGCTGATGGTGAAACAATTTGACCATAACCATAATCATAACTTTTAAATGTATCCATAAATATTTTACAACACTTAATCAGATTGAAAAGGATTTTTTGTTTAAAAATAGCTGTAAAATAATGGTAACGATCTCTTCTATACCTCAAGATGGGTGGGTGACCTCATCAAGCGATTTCATTTCAACCAATGGATACTACAGAGTTTTTCGTCTATCTAAAATTCCATAGTGAGGGGTTTTCAATTTATTATTTTTTACCCCCGGGCAAAAGCGAAACATTGGTTGAAGCAAGACTATACACGATTAGAGCAAGACTGTATCTAACGAATTGTCTTTTCGTGGCCGGATTGAAATCTTTCACTGCCGGATATGGCTGGCTGGCCATCTAGTGAGAACCCTTGCTATGAATTTGCTTCACTTTCACGATATTCCGGCGGTTTAAACCAAGTGAATATTATTTAGTGAGTCATTAATCACTTTTAATGTTGTACAGAAAAATTGTCGCCGGCAATGGACATTGTCTCATAATAGTATCGATCTACATTCATTCATATTTATGTTACGGCTGATGAAAGGACAGCAAAGTTTCAATTTTTCGCCTTTTCCTTATACTGGCTATGGTTATATACCGACCGTTTGAACGTTGCAATAAATGTTACTCACATGACATGTGTCACGAGCGCGGTAATAACTATACCTTATATAATAATTCCTGGAAAATGCGCGCATATGGTACGATTGGGTAATAAAGCTCCCATTGACTAACAGATCTTTTATTAAGAAAAGTCACCCAAGAGAGCCAGTGTCAACCAAACCAAATAACTTGATTTATTCCCGTTATATCGAGACACTGTGCATGACTGTAGCAATATGATCGTGATGATGCTACGTCAAATGAGTACCATTGTCTCACAACACTGTAGAAAGAAAAATCGCGATCGGGTCTGGTAAACACAGGTTATTACGCAATAAATCTTTTAAAAGGGGGCGCTATTGCAGATGACACCCATGGATGTAATTAATCTGATGGCAACGAAATGATTCTACGCACGTCTCGTTATGTGTCTAAACAGTATGCCATATTTTTATGATTTTTTATTATCATTATATGAATAAACTTTATTTAATTGAGGGTTACTCGGTAAGCCAGAGCTTATTTTCCCCGAGACCCTCAGTTATAAAGACAAATAAAAAGAATTGTAGTAAATATCAAAAAAGGAAAGAAAAGAACATTTACGACGGCAGATAAACAAATGAATGAAGCGAATGGTAGAGTATAAAAAGAGCAGGTAGATATACAGACAATAAGAGAAGCGCAAGAATAAATAAAGAGTAAATAGAAAGAAAAAAAAAAGTTGTTCAGCTCGCCCAGGCTAGTAGGCCAATGTTCGTGGACATCGTACTAAAAAAGCGATTGAACCGTGCCGCATTTATTCGGACGCGCCCGAGTAAAACTTATATGTAACGGTGAAAGTGTTTACAAATTTAATAGAAAGGACAACTTTGAATTGAGGCAAGACGGGAAGTGTGAATTTAATTTGAAAATGTGTGAAGTGAAGCTTTTGATATGTATGAATTGAAGAAAATGGAAGCTATTTTAATATGCCCTTCCAGTTCAATGTTTCAGTAAATTTCTGCGTCTTGTGTATATACTAGTTGTTTCTTTCACTTGTGCGTTAGTGTTCAAGGCATGGGCGCAGATCAGTCGTGGATAATAATGGGGACACGTGTCTGTGTCTCTGATACTATCTACAAGCGGAGCGCGACCATGGGTTCGCGTGTATAGCTTACAAGGCATTTTTTGGTAAATATACCTCCCAGATCGCCGGAAATAACACTGGCAGACCCAAAATGATGCTCCCAAACCTCCTTTAATTTTAGATCTCATGGCTCCAAAATTTAGTTTGGGGAAATACATGGGCGTCTGCAGAAAAAAAAATCAGGGGACAAATAATCCAAGTAGACTTTTGTATACGATGGGTCTGGGGTCCTCTCCCAGAAAACAATTATAGACTGCCGCAATTACGATTTCCGTCCAACTGTGGATAATTTTAATAAGATGCGAACTGCTGCATGTCATTTGCACAATGCTGGATCTAACTCCGCCAAAGTTCAATACAGGGGAATGGAAATGCAGCGTTTGGTCAAGACAAATTGGTGGGGACACGGTATATCATGTCCCCACCACTGAAAAAGTTGGTGGGGACGCGTCCCGCTGCACCAGATCTGCGCCCATGGTGCAAGGGCGCCAAGAAAATACAAAGCTGTAAAGCGGACACTTCTTCAGGAAGTGAACTTTGCGAACTTGAGAAAAGTATTCCATGAAATAAACAATCACGGTTAATTTAATGAACATGAAACACACATCGTGTAAAGCATAAACATAGACACACAAAAAATGTTTCACCCTATAGCCTATAGTATAGCTACTGACTATATGTGACCCATGGACACTTACATGCATATGGTCCTTGATTACTGTCAATGATGATCTCACACGCATGGTGAATGGCGGTACACCCTTATCATCTGCCCAGTCACCATACTACGCCCGGCATGTAGAAATGAGTCCATCGACCATAGCCATTTGACCGGTTGCGTTGCGCATATACACCGCAGTTGTATAATATTGCGCGCTTAGCGTGTGTGAGCATGTTCAGGTCGCCACTTACTTGCACACGACTAATGAGCTTCGCGGATAGGCGATACACACAAATATACAGGACCGTGCGTACGGTAGCTATTGACAGCTCAGATGGTGATAAGGCAAAAATACGACTCTCCAATTGAAACAAATTGATCGTTGCTTTATTCATGATAACCTGAGCCCTAAAAATACATTGTCCGCAGAAAGAAAAAGCTGGGGTGTCAAATTAAGTCGGATACTCTATAACCGATTAACAGTCAAAATAATTAACCGCTTAATTGAATTTCAACAAACTAATTAACCAGTTAATTGCAGGTTAACCAATGTTCAAAGCCCCGGTTGGGTCCTGGTGAAGCTGTAAACGGTTTTTCGAAGTTTCTCAGTCAGCAAGCGCAACTGGGCCCCGGTGCAACAAAAGGGATTGCACCCAAAACAGATTCCGTGTACATTCACCCAAGCCTCTCTATAGAAGCGCGCCGGAGCTTTCGGCTTTATTAGACAAGGATTTCGTTTGAATTTTCATTTTGGTGGGTCTCGGGAGTAAATGTTACAGAAAACGGTACAGCACAGTATTTAATGCATCAGAAATAAAACTTATGAAGTATTGATTACTCTGTTTTCATAGAGGCATTGGTTATCATAGAGGCAATATCATACTCTACATGGTTACGCAAGTTTAGTTACGTCGCTGTTTTCTCGAATCCATAGAAATAAAGAGGGGTCTTTGCTCGAATCACAAAAACTCATAGAAATTGAAGTTTGCAAAAACTACACTGAAACCTGTGGCATCCATTAACGAATGATCTTCCTTTAATTGCGTATGCTTCAACCAATGTTGTTTTTATAAAATTATAAAATTTTAATCCCTTAAAATAATATTTTTAATACATTAATGAGATTATTTAGCTATTTTAATTGAATTAAAACTTTCAATAATTTATAACATAAGCTCGATATGTTGTTTCTGACTACGGAACATATACTCCCATTCGTACTGATGCGTCCACGGAAATTCATGTGGTTGCATAGCGTTGTGTATACACAATGCATGATACACACAACGTGAATTACAGACCGTATCACTTCATAATACTACTCTTTAGTCAGTGTGGACCCGCCTACCCGGAAAGAAGTTACTCTCAGGCATTGACATTCCTTTAGGCCTGTAGACGCCGTTTTCTCTTCGTTTGAATCCAGTTTCCAACATGTCGAACTTTGTGAGAAAGAGTCAATTTAGGCATGTTTTCGGTCAGCCTTATAAACGAGACAAATTATACGAAAGTATACCAATTAGTAGGGCTAGTACCGAAAATAACATGTGCGCTGCGAACCCGAAATTCGTTGCTATTATTACAGAGTCAGGTGGTGGAGGCTCATTTCTGGTACTCAAATTAGATCAGGTAACCTTCTGTTAATACTTTGATACATTACTAACGAAAATGCTAGCCTCACGTAAGCCATACCAAGGCTAGGCCTGTATCTAAATTGAACTGCATACACAAGTAACAATATCAATAGGCTTTACTTAGGATTGTTACAGGCCTAGCTTAGGCCTGCCGCCTAGTTAGTAACACTGGGGGCTAAGTCTTCCACTCCAAGTCAGTGTGCTCCTTACGACGTAGATCTAGCCTAGTGGTCTTTGATGTATTCTGCAGTTACTGTCAAGGTTGTTAGTGGTAGTACAAGTTTGATGTGCTGATGGTTACAGATTCATTGAAAAAAAAACTAGGTGGTACTCACTCAACTTGTACTGTCCCATTCTTCCCAACATTGACCAGATGTATGGAACCATTCATCTAATGCTCTCTCCAATATCTAACTAGTCCAAGGCTGTGGTAACTTTTAGTACTGCACGTGGACTGCACAGCCAACTCAAGGGACAAAATGATTATTAAATAATGTCTCATGGGGTACTGTTATCTAATTTCGGTTTCTGTCTGGTTAAAAAGCCTTTTTATTTTCAGACAGCGAGCATTGCCTTTTCAACAATTTGAGATGAAGCCAAAACATTTTTTTTTTCATGTGATAAAATAGATATGTGTGGTATTCATCATTTCCTTTTTTTTATGTAGTCCAATAGCACACACAGTTTTGCTCTAGCTTTGCCAATATTGCAAAACAATATTGTGATATTATTATTTTTTCTCTGCCCTGTTAGTATTCTATAATCATTTCCTATGTATCTTTACTCATGAGAATAGAAAGGGAGAAAACAATGGGAGTAGAGGGACTAAACATGCAGAAAGATGCGAGCTGCACTATTTACACGCATTTGAAAAGTAAAAATATTGGTAATTTCTTGCATGTATACACAAATGTGTTGCATTCGTCCATACTTTGGAGGGGAAAAGCAAGCCAGTTGTAGAAATAATGTTAAGTTGACATATTGCAAGTCCGTTACTATCTATTGCAGAAAATTTTTGAGTGAGAAGGATACCTTCAACACACAAAAATGAGCTTATATGTTCCAGGCAGTATTACTGTAACTCCTCAATTGCCCATTTTATTCCCAGGGTGCATTGCTGTAAGTACAGTACTATAAAAGCACTGGACCCCCCTAAAGGAATGTTCTGTACAATTCTAAAGGCCATGGTTGTTACTCTGTTGGTCCCAATGCCAAATTGCCAAGCAGAATTATTATCCAACTCTTGGTGGTGAGGTTTGCCAGGTTTGAGAAATCACATGATAGCTTAGCTTGTGGCCTTGTTCTTTGAAAGAAAACAAGAAAGAAAGCCCTAGTACAGTATATTATTAACATTGTTAACGTATTACTATCTGAAAATTTCAAGTGCAATTTTATAGCAAGCAAGCACAACATTGACTGTATTCATGTAATGCCATCTATAATGGTAGTTTCGGCAACAATAATTACAACTGAGTACTATTGTAATTTTACTAGAACACGTTGCCATGGATACCTAATATGCATTGTAAACACTTTGAACAGTAGCATAGGCTACTTACTGTACTGTATGTAGTACAAACATAGGTCACATTCGGTAACAGTACAGGTTCTACCGGCTACAGTAGTAACACTGGGGGATAAGTCTTCCAGTGCAATGTGTTACTTGCATATTACATGTAAGTTAAACAGTAACAAGGGTTGTCTCTGGTTAGCTTTATATGATGGGTATATGGTAATGGTATATGGAGTTTAAGAGAAAATTTGGCACACCAGGTGCCATGTTAATAGACAGTACTGGTATAGTATGGCACCTGATATAATTGTGTGATTGAGGTTCCATACAGTACGGTATATACATGTTTAACACAGCTCAGACTTTTGCTTTCGTTTTGCTCCATCTGGGGTCAAGTGCTAAGTACTTTAATGAACGAACAATATTTACTTAAAGGGAACAAACAGTTAAATTGCTAATATTGCAGCATCATCTGTATATATATATACTACTGTACCGTAGCAACATATCAACACTTGGTTAAGCAAGTCATGATAGAAATTGTCTGTAAGAAGGTCGACACAAATTATTTCAATTTTTTTCTTCCAACTGCCCAAGCCTCTCTGTTCGAGGAAATTACGAGCAACAATATCATGTTATAACCTTAGGCACAGTTGGCTGAATAATTTTCACAACTACTGTAAGTATCTCAGTGTAATTAAAACATGTACAATAGGCCAGCCTACCATGCAGGTTCATGGATAGGCTTCTGGACGTACTGTAGCTGCCCTACTACTGAACATGTATGATCCAGTTTCTACCTTTCCTGAAGTAAAGTCTTCTAGCCATAAAGTTAACTTCTCCTAGCAAAGTGATTCATTCCCTGATTTGAATATTTAGTGGTGGTTAGAAATGTTTTCATAAAAATCATTCCATTAGTCTCCATTATTAACATTATAACATACTAACTACTTCCTTGATATTACAAAATTGAGAAAAACTACTGTATAAGATAGTGAAATTTTCTTGCTTGTCATTAAAGTCAGTGCATTTTTAATACATTGGACCTGACCGCTGTGCATGTTGAACAGTGCATGAGGTTCCCCTTTATTCATTACAATTAATTTGAATTAACCTTGGTCAGTACTTCAGCCCCTAACTACAGTACTGTACAAATACAAATACAACTACTGTATACTAATATCTATAGTACAGTCAGTACACTTAGTGCCATATTTAGTTTGAATAAAGCCCTTGCCACTCTACGTACTATTCACAGTGCAGCACACTATCTATGTGTCGTTTGAATGTGAAGATGATTTTCTTCAGTTTATTTGCCACGCTGTAGTGTTAAAAGAAATGAACTTGTTCCAGTTTCGCTTTTACTTCTGACTTGATGTGGCTTTTTCTTTCAAGTGATTTTTCCAGTCTACGGTGTCGTCCTCCCTGTCAAAACGTCAAAAGACAAATGAAAAGAAACAAAAGGGTGATGAATTTGATAAAATATTGTACTATTCCACTGTATGTATTCTATGGGACATTAATTAAAGAGGCTGCCTTTGTGTAGTTTTGGCTGGGGTAAATATTACAATTTTCTCACTGTTGCATTCATCTCTTTGCCTTCTCACTAACTCGGAACTATTTCCCTCACTACTGGGACGGTATTATACGTAAGTCCTGTAACACGGCTCATACCGTAGCAGTTGCTTTAAAGTATACAAAATTAGTAGATCTAGATTTTGGTATAATCAAGGAGTTTGAGTAGCCTAGTGTGATTTAACAGTCATAGGTGTCTATCTTTTAGCAGTTTAGTCATGCGTCCTGAGTACCGTTATCGGTGGATATGTCTGCATTTTATAAATCCTGGATATTAGTATGATTATTATTATGATAACTAGTATATTGTAGAACATACAAGGTGGTTTCCTTATTAATCCCAAACTGTGTCATATAATTGTTTATCATGTGTGGGTATCCTATATCCTACAGCCGATTTTCATCGGGTACTTTACTTCCTTATATACATCGCGCATAGTGGGATCGAACACAACCAGCACATTTTCTAGTTTTGTGGTATCAGATTTGTAATCTACGACTTACAGATTGGCAAGATATTAGGGTTCATTTCCTGTCAAAATTCTTCAGGTATACAGCAAGGTATAATTGATCTGGTCAGCTATCGCATGGCAAAATAGGCAAATGGCTAGATACCAGTGCAAAGATGTACGTACATAGCAGGCTTTGTACATAGGTCACCATAAAGTACTTTGTAAGGGAGTGCTCAGAGCCTTCAATACAAACTTTGAGCTTGAATAAATTCCCCATAAACAGAAATGTAAGTTCAGCGCTTGGTGATTACATGATCAACGTACTGTAAAACATTAATGACCAAAAATATCCATTGAATATTTTTTGCTTAAACGTTTTGAACAAGAAAGTGCACAGGAGCAAGACAAACATCACAAGCTCGTGTTTGGTACAGTAGTGTCCACGTATTAGAATCACTTCGAAATGTTAACACGCTGTATAGAAATTATAACACAGGTGACCTAAATGGTTTATAGTCTGCTGTAGAAAGGGGCGGATGCCGTACCTATTATGACACACTTTATTGGAAATTTCATGATTTTACCATAACTGTGTAGCTACAGGAAGTCTCTCAATATGTCTTTCACAAACATGGATTTCAGACGGTGATGTAAATCCACAGAGCTACGGTAGGCCCAGATCGACGTTATCCAGAAGCTTTTCGTATCACCTGTTCTGTGAGCAATGTAAAGAACAGAGAAATGCCTCGCAAGTGATTCTTTGTTAACCTCTCTCAATGTAATTGGTAAAGTATTAGACTTTGCATTAAAGTCTTAGTACTTGTTTGCCAATTTAAATTTCGACCTTTCAAGGTTACTGCACTAAAAGCTCAGTGAAAATTACACCGTTCTTACGCAATTTTCATATTCAATATTCAATATTTTCATTGAGTTATCTGTCGTTAAAACTTTTGAGATGAATAAAATTCAAAATAAAATAATACTGTTAGCAAACTGCTTATCCACTAGAGAGCCTGTGTAAGAGAATGTGTCAAAGTAAGTTGGCCTGACGTTTCGATCCTAGCAGGATCTTCTTCAGAGGCTAAATGACAAGTAACAGTAACAGTAACAGAAGGGACAAAAACGTGCACAGAATACAGACAGGTTAATGAGCATGGTGAACACAAAGAGATGGATATAAGGGGATTAGTAGACAAGGGATGGAGAGAAGAAAGCAAGAAACCAACAGGTGTAGAGGAGAGGTAGGAGATAAACAGTGGAGGGACAAAGAGAGGATTAAAGGATGGGGATAAACTGGAGAAGGACAAAGACAAAGGTGTGGAGAAGAAAAGGGTGGAATAGAGCTGTGAGAAGAGGAAATAAAATTTGCCAGATATTTGAATGATTCTATACATTCTACAAACTTCAATCTAAATTTGCAAGGATCATGAGCCAATCTAATCTCTCTGTTTTGTTTACGACCGTTAGGACTTCTTTCAGTTTCGTGGCTAGCCTGTCTTAAAATCTTGATCGGCCTCATGTGCAGACTATTTTGTTTACATTTGTGTAATGAACATGCTGACATGGGTGGTCGCAGTGATTTTACAGTAAATCGTTCTTGCCATGAAAAGGGCAAATAAATTTCTTTCCTTCGATTGCAACAGCTTTTCTCCATTAAACCCTGGTCAGAGTGCATTATTAAGAAGAAGAAAACATTGAATCTAGTTTGTTTTTTGAAATTCATCAGCAAACAGGTATTGGGCTTTAAAGTAAAGGATATAGTACTTATGACTAGTTTGATTTTCACCCAAGTAAATTTCAGGTGTCGTCCACTCTTTAACTATATACCCATACTGTAGACTTCATCGTAATAGATACTGTAGTGGTGCCAGTATCAAGAATACTGTCAAAGAAATCACCCGTTCTTTTCCAACAGTTTTTGTCAGAATACTCAAACGGTACATATGATCAATATATATTGCAAGAGGTAGACAAGTGAGTGAAAATTTACAGTTGAAAAGGATATATGTGTACCATATGTTATTACACTAAATATTATCCTCTTATTATGCACTAAATTAATATAAACGATTGATTTGTGTCGGTAGCTGTGATAATTTGTCGAGAGCTCTTTCCAATTTTGGTTAGTCATTCATGGTAACGCCGTAAGTTTTGACATGTCCTTGGAACTAGTCGTAGTTTGTAGCGTTTGTAGCATGTGTGCAAATGAACAGACGTTAACTCATCCAAAACTTTAACAAGAATTGTAAGAGAGCCTTCCATGGTATGATGTCAAAATGGTCTACCATTGGGATGATTTCATGACATTTACATTTTACAGTATAATTGGCTTTCTATCAAGTAAGGAAAATTTTTAAATTTTTGGAACACTGCTATTTGAAATTGATTCTACGTTGTGTTAATTTTGATCATCACGGTCTTTGATTGACATTTTGCCAATATGCAGTATATACCGTATAAAGTTAAAACCCAATCAATATTATTGAATCAATGCAGGTTGGTTTTGAAAAATCTGTACATGATTTCTGGGGTGAAAAAAAAAGTGTTTAAAATTATATTTTCAACATTTCCCCCTGAAGGAAATCAATACCTTCCTGTGAACCTAATTAACATTTGTAGAGGAAATAATTTGCATATGAAACAGAGAGTAGGATATCCATGTATGGAGAAGGTTCACGTTCAGACTCCGATCATCTAATTAGATATTTTTTGAATTGGAGGAAGTATCTGTAGATCTATGTTTAAAATCACAGAGAGGATTCATTTCCTGGCAAGCTTGAACAGAATGTTCTCAGTGTAGTGAGAACATACAGTGAAAGCAGCTACAGGAAACGGTTTGTATGGACTGGAAACAAGGAAATTCATTTCACTTTTGCCAGCAAATGGTGGACTGCTTTGCAGTAAGACATTGGCAGATCTTCTGCGATAATATCTCTCAGCGTGTTTGCATGACCTTTCGCAAATATTCATGCTTCAGGTAGAAAGCAGTAATGATGATTATTAATGGGTGACTAACTTTACTACTGTAGTTAGAAGTTGAGTCTTGTTATGTCATAATTTAAGAAGAGAAGAACATTCTGACAGGGTTTTTGTTAAGAAATGTAGTAGGTGGGTCAAGTTGAAAAGTAGGCGGGACTGCCTGTACGCGGACATGGGGGAGGGGTCTAAGGGGAGGGGGTGCGCCCCGGAAAATTGCAATTTAAAAAGTCTCTAGATGCAAAATGGTGCAATATACAGCTGTTTGGTCAATGATATTGCCCCCTCCCAATCACCCCTTTCTTCTGTCCTATTTTTCTTTTTTTCTCCTCATTTTTTTTGTAGGAGCATACCGAGAACCTTGTTCAGGGAATTCGGAAATGGGTTAGGGCATGTTGAGTAGGGAGTATATGGGGGGAATAAGGAGGCTAGTAAAAAAAGAAACTGATAGCAGCAACTGGTTCATTTGAGCGGGGAAATGACATAAAGCCAGTGATAAACCTATCTGATTGTGATTGTGGTTGTGGGTTGTAATAATTTCGAACCATGCGCAATTGTATGTGCGGCGTGTACTTGCGTGGGTAATATCACGGTGAATCCTGATCCATTACATTTTTTTTTTTTTTTTACTGAGCGTCGCAAAGTAGCCGGGTCATGTAGCCGGGTCATGTACGTGCAGTAGGCGGGTCATTTGACCCGGGTCCCGGCTACTAACGAAAACCCTGGCTGAGTACTACATAGTAATGTTGTGTGAGCTGTTCCAGTTTTCAAGATATTTCAGCTTTAAAGTCTGGACTATTCATTGAAAGCTACACTGATGATGATGATGATGATACCAGTCCCTCAGTGCCAGGCCTACAGTAAATGTACTTGTAAAGCTATTGTATATTTAGTGCTGATATAGACTCTACCAAAGCATGCCCCTCCCCCCCCCCCGGCTTTTTAATTTCATATGAACAACAACAACAGCAGCAGCCTTGGATAGCATGCATTCAACCACCATTTATCCCCGACGACAAGTCTGCAATGCATTTGTGAACATCTTATTTATGGCCGAAAAAAACTTGTACGGCTTCCTACCGACATTGCACCCGAGGAACTGACCAGCCATGTTTAATCGATAAGACTGTTTGTTAGCGATAAAAACTCTTGACTCCGAAAAAGCAAAACAAACGAAACAAAAACGCACGACTGTGACGATCTCTTGACCCTTGTATTGGACGCACTGACCACTGATATAAATTGACGGTGACAGGTGACAATAATGATGGCGTAATGTAAAACCTGGTATAACAAATATACGTAGTGTAGTACGGTATATAGGTATGGTGAAGTGGTGGTGGTGGTTCAATCTATACAGAAAATAGACAAAGTTGTATCTTAAATTTCTACATTAAACATGGTTCATAATTACTTTAACAACAATGGAAATAATACACATGGGAAAGAATATGTCTTAACCTAGATACTACAGGTTCGAAGTGAATAGACAGTTAAAATTCCAGAATATTTCACGAGAAATCTGACGCTTAATAAACGGATGTTATTCAGTAACTTATAGACACATATTAAAACCAATGATGACGGAGAAATATGACTGTGTAAAATCTAACATAATCTCGGCGAATATGGCTTATCGAACACTAAATTCAAATATAGGTTTCCTTTAAACATTAATGCAACTGATCTTACATTTAATACATGCAATATATAATGATAAAAGGTAAAACTTACGACATTGGGCCTCAAAAATGCGATTTCGAAATCGACGATTGAAATGACGTGTGACGAATGCCGGAAGCCGTAGCACAGGGGCAAATATAACTGAACATGGAAGACGCCCTCAATAATTAAAGTATATGTACTATTCCGAGTTTACACTGGTATATTTTTAAGAGTTCATTTCTCAAATATAAAAAAAGTGGTATATACTGTAGAAAAGATAACTCTAGACTGATAGCAGTGTTTTGCATTCCCCCAGTGATCTCAAAACTCAATTTTGTGCCTTCGTCTGTTCTGTTTACAGTAGCCTGGGTATGCTTCAATCTGGTAAGTTCAATGACACGTCTGTAGTTGAAAGAGCCGTTCCCAGGACAGTACCCTTGAGTCCTTACTAGTTTCAAGTTTATTAAAAATCAAGTCTAAGTACATGAAAGTACATATTTATAAATAGGATATGAAAAACAGTTAAGATTTATAAAGCTTGAAATAGCATGTACTATATATGTACAAATAATAAATCAAAAGTTAATAAATGAATTAAAGTAGGTTCTGTGGAACAACACCCTGAATAAATATGGCAGCCCTATAAACGAAAGAATTTATAAAACGTACAGTACAAAATTTGTTTGTTGTTGTTGTTGTTGCTGCTGCTAAGGGTGATGAAACATTAACATTACCAAATACTAGCACTGTTTTTAGTACTGAACAACTAACAAAGTTTTGTCACATGTCAGGGAAACAAAAGTTACAAACAGAAGATTTCACCTATCCTTGTTAATAGCAATATGGAATATGACATCACACTTTGTCCAAATGGTATCACCGGACATGACTTCAAAAGTATGAGAGTTGTTTGGAGGTTTGTTCATCACGGTCATGTCTGTCGCGTAAGATTACAAAGATGATGGTTGCCGTTGGTTTCTTTTTAAAGAATACTGGAAAAAAACAGAAACGTTTAACGTTCCTGAAATGAGCGTCAGAATATGAAAGGTTGTAATTTGCGTCAACTTAAAAAATAATTCCTTCCTCTATTTTTTTCTTCTGTCCTCCTCCAGTACGGACGTATAGATATCAACCAGCCTCGTGTCTGCGGTCACAAGCAAGTTGTGCTAGACGTTGCGTGGTGTCCTCACAATGATAATGTCATCGCCAGCTGCTCAGAGGACACAACAGTCAAAGTATGGTTCATTCCAGATGAAGGGTTGTCTGAGCCTCTGACCGAGGCAGAGCAAACGCTCTGTGGACATCAGAAGAAAGTACTTAGCATAGAGTGGAATCCTGTGGCTGAAAATATCCTGCTAAGCTATGGTATGTTGAAAATATCATGCTAAGCTATGGTTTGTTGGAAATTTCATGCTAAGCTACAGTATGGTATGTGGACAAGTGTGACTATGCAAATGTGCGTGTGTACGTGTGTGTATGACACTCCCTTGTAGAGATGACGTCACAGTCAAGGATCTCAGATACAGTAGATATATCTGGAAATCACCCACATTGAGTACCGTACAATGGCTTGAAAGCTTTAAGCAAAGGTCAAAGGTTATTTGAGGGTCAGCAGAGGACATAAAACATGAAATTTCAATAAGAGTCATCTGTTTTTTTTTTCTTTTCTATTTTTCTGACAGTCAGTGTGTGGTTGACAGTACAGGCTTCAAAGCTCAGTAGATTGTTTTCCAGAAAGTAATTGCCTTATTATCCTTTTTGATCAAACCATAACATTTTTTTCCCCCTTCTGTAAGTTTGTCTAAAATGCCTTAAGGAGATGGGAAATCCTCACATATACATGTACAATAACTTACTCTGACCAATTTTTTCCGTTTATAAGTTGAGCACTATCAACTCTAAATATCTTATTTTAACACCCTATAGCTGCTGATGATTTGCTTATCATTTGGGACGTTGGAGCAGCCGAGGCCTTACTTTCCGTCGATTGCCATCCAGGTGTTATTTGGTCGGCGTCGTGGAACCCTGCGGGAAACACGATAGGTACTACCTGCAAGGACAAGCAGCTGCGAATAATCGATGCAAGATCGGGGGAAGTGAAATCGGTAAACGCACAAATTAGATCAGCAGCTCTAGGTCAATAAATGTGACAAAAATTCATGATTATACCCCGACAATGCTTGAAACCCCTGGTTTAACTACCTATGGCATTCTGACTGTTATCGTAATTATTTATGTCATTGCTTAATAAACTTTACTCTCTCCATGCTCTGTATGCACTCAAATCAACCTAATTGGCATATTAAGTGCTGGGCTGAAGTTGATATTGACTTTTAGTCATTCGGTGCTGTGGCCGAATGGATAAAGGCGGTGGCATTTGAAGCAATGAGGCTTAGCAATCGGGAGGTTCCGGGTTCGATACCTGACCGGGTCATAGTAAGGTGGGTTTTTCATCCAAGAGCAATCTACGGTTTTCCCATCCGAAATGACTTTCTAATTTGGAAAGATTCCAAATTTGAGCTAAAATGTTTATTTGGTAGCCACCCGACCTTGAAGTTGTAATCCATAAACCCTTGCGGGTTTCTCCCACATTTGTGGTCGCCTTATCGCCGTATAAATAACTGCTGATTATTATTAGTCTTTTATTATTAGTAGTATTATTATAGAGTCTCGAGTAGGATGTGAACCGAGGTTATCTTTAACAATAGGAATTGCAGCACAGGTGCAATGGTTGTTATACTTCTCTGTAAAGAAAGTTCTTCCTAGCCCCTGGGACACCGTCTGGGTACTGTTCATATTGTCCTACCCGTTCCGAATTATAGGTAACACTCTCCGTTCAAAATTTCGCTATAATTTCACTCTCGTTCTTTAAAACTTTGCCCCTTTAGGTTGGAGCGGGCTTCGGGAGCGGCAAGTGCCAAAAGATTAAGATGCTGAAAGACGACAGAGCCTTTGCGGTGGGATCGACAAAGATGGGGGAACGCCAGTACCGGTTCTACGACATTGTGAGTACTCTAGCACCACACATCCATGGACCAGCCATGGATCGTCCTTCATTTAAGTTTCTATAAGAGTCAGATGATTTGAAGATGATGCAAGCTTTAAAGCCAAAAAAAAAAAAAAAAAAATGTTAATCAAGTATGTAGGAAAATCAGTGCAACCTTGGACAGCAGATGTTGAAATCTTTCAAAGGACCGGTGTCTCTTTGCGGTGTCCATTTTGCAATATCTATGTGTCCCCTCTTGCTGTCCACGATTCACAAAGTGCTCCTGCTCGTACAATCTGATGTTTCTAGAGAAGGAAAGGCCATGTTGTTTCTGATTTGCTTCCCGAGTGCATTGGGTTGCTTGAAACATTAATTAAGCCTGTAAAAATGCCAAATTATTTGAAAGTAATATTCCTTCCACCCCCCCCCCCCTGCCCCAACATCATTGATTTATCTATTTTGTAAGGAAGGATGTGTCATTTTGCTTATACCAAGTAAAACATGATTGTATACGGAAAAATGTAATGTCGTTTTCTTCTCTTTTT
The DNA here is from genome assembly GCA_020650975.1 of Apostichopus californicus. NCBI lineage: Eukaryota > Metazoa > Echinodermata > Holothuroidea > Aspidochirotida > Stichopodidae > Apostichopus > Apostichopus californicus. The sequence goes on from JAIPMN010011626.1 coordinate 18,422, forward strand.
TTTCCAAATATATTTCCATTTTTCCTTAGAGCAATATGGCGACTCCTTTGACATCAGAGGGTGTGGATAATGGCAGCAACACCTTCAATATATTCTATGACGAGGACCTTAACCTGGTGTACTTAGGCGCAAAAGTAAGTTCAAAAGACCTACAGTGTTATAGCTTAGACCATTATTCTCTTTGTCTGTTTCATATGAAAGAAATGTGAACTTAACTCAGCAGTTACACTACGACACTAAGGAAAGGTACATATGCTGTATGTAATGACTCTATCAAGTGTCATTAACCTAAAATTCCAAACTATAGCCATGCTGAAACTTTATGACACCATGTAAGTAAACAGTGTTGAAGAAAGTAAGTTTCACTTGTTTCTAGATTGCGACTTGCTTTCTCATTCATCGTTTTAGGTGGAGTTTTTCATGGGCAGTGGGGTTTGGCTTGAATTTAGAGGTTGTTATTGGCAGGACAGAGGTAGTCAAGGGTAGGGAGGATGTTGTCATGAGTAGAGAGGTGTTTGGCTTGAATCTAGATATTGTTATAGGTAGGGAGGAGGTTGTCAAGGGTAGGGAGGAGGCTGTCATGAGTAGAGAGGTGTTTGGCTTGAATCTAGAGGTGGTTATAGGTAGGGAGGAGGTTGTCAAGGGTAGGGAGGAGGTTGTCATGAGTAGAGAGGTGTTTGCTTGAATCTAGATATTGTTATAGGTAGGGAGGAGGTTGTCAAGGGTAGGGAGGAGGTTGCCATGAGTAGAGAGGTGTTTGGCTTGAATCTAGAGGTGGTTATAGGTAGGGAGGAGGTTGTCAAGGGTAGGGAGGAGGTTGCCATGAGTAGAGAGGTGTTTGGCTTGAATCTAGAGGTGGTTATAGGTAGGGAGGAGGTTGTCAAGG
>JAIPMN010011629.1:0-15573 GCA_020650975.1 Apostichopus californicus
CGAAATTATACATATCACTAGTGATCAACTCACAGGCTACCATTGTGATCTGCGGTCATATACTGCAGCTCGCCAAGTTCAGGGAAATTGATAGGACTGATACAACAGCGCCCTCGGTTGACTTTTAGCGTGGCTGGAAATCCCCATTACAGCAGAGTTTGGCATTAAATATGGTCAATTTTTCAGAGCTACTGGCTACTGAAACCTCAATGCCAAATTGTTACCATAAGGAGTGAAGTTTCATTTCAAAAAGTGAAAAAGAATTTCTCTTCTTTTGTTTATGTTGAAACAGTCAAATTTGCTTTTAGCATGTCATTAAATTATTGATGAAAAAGTGACCAAGCCATGAGTTGCACCTAACTCTCCGATAAATTTCTCGATGAAATGATCTAGAAAGATGCCTTAGTCTGATCATAAGCAATCTTAAATGTAAGTAATTTTATACTCCTCTGGTTTGTTTGAAACAAAATTCAAAAAAAAACTGACAAACTTGAATCGCAACAAGTAACTTTATCACCAGTATCACAAAGATGATAACTATCGTACGTTTTTGCTCTTGGTATCGTCACATCATCCAGTGATTAAGATCATTATCAGGTGATGGTGGTCATAAACAGTGAATAGTTTATGAATAGTTTACACAATGAACATAAAGATTAAAGATGGTAATCACCATTCTGGTCCTGCATCCACCTTGCATTGAACTAATGTGATCATATCCAACTCGAAAAATCCATTCATATCAGCACGTAGGCCAAACAAGGGTAACAATTTCTTATGATTATGATATAAACAGAAACTATACTAAATCAAGTTTATATATTTCGAAACCATTTAGGTGTTAATATGACAGGTTTCTCGGATAGTTAAAGAAATAGTGCCAAATTTCCAAGGACATAGTAGCTCTTTGACCATTCTTGGTAACAAAGTTGTACTGTTACCAAGAATACCACACTTTTAATGTGTTCACGAAAAAAGCCAAAAAAAAAGAAGCAATTCTTTGTTCTTTTAGTTCTCGTTGGTCACGATTTAAATTGAACAATGTGACAATAGAAAGACTAAACAATAGGCGTTAGTTAAATTTTGTCCCACAGCGTTTGGTCGCACTGCTTTCCTCTAAAACAATTATACTAGAATGGATTTTTAGTGTTATGACCCCATCTATTCCTGTACAGATATTATCTCGGGCTTATTTGCACGCTTAAACTACCCTTAGAACAACTTTGTGGAATTTGTAGTGGCAGTCATAGCTCTAATGATCCCTTTGTTTTCATGTTCAACCAGACATCTCAACCTTTTAATTAATTATCACTGAATAATGCAGTGGAGATATTGTAATTAGGAGTCTATGAATATTCAAATAAGATTGCAACTGATCAAACTAAGAGACCCAAAGATACTTTTTCACCAAATAAACATTCATTATCAAGTGATTAATGATGTCACGTCCATCATAAAGATTTCATCGCTGAGAGACCTTTTCCATATTGGTCTTAATCACACATGCAAAGAGAGAGCAAAATATGTACCAAAATTTGGAAAATTATCCACACAAAAAAGGGAAAAAGGGTGTTTATGATACATACCAAAACACATATTAAAATCAAATGTGAACAAAATTAGAATCAGAAGTACCTACAAATGTTCCTGCAGATGGACAGAAATTTGAGAGATACTGCCCAAGGGATTTTGCTGTATAAAAGGGTAAAAATGTGGACCTCAAAGATTATTAACTCATATCATGATCTATATCCAGACGAAACTGCACACTCAGTCATTGCTGATACACATATGTATAAATGCCTTGAGAAAAAGGGCTAGGCTAGTAAATTTCCATATAAACTATATGTTAGGCAACGTGTATATCCATGACTTGGCAAACCTGACTACGCCCTTTTCAAAATTGGATTCAGTAGAAGTATGAGAAAATAGCAAAGAGAAAAATTATACAGATAAAGAAGTAGTTAATCTCCATTCCAGTGTACAATGTACAACAACAATAACAACAATTTGAACAAATAAATTGAAACCCTAAAAGACTAGCCTTGTCACTATCAAATATTGCTTAAGACAGGGTTAACACCACTTAACACTTTGTGTCATTACCGTGTCGAACTCGTCCGTACAAGTTATCGTACACAATATGTTACAACGTATCTCGACATATTTACATCCAAAATAAATTAAGAAGTTGCTTCGGGAAGCAATGAATACAATATTTACACACAGGAGAGAGAGGGAAAAAAACAGAGAAAAATTGAAGATTAAAAAAAAAAAAATTGGTTTCACCTGAAACGACAAACAAGAAGAAATAAGAAACACATGTAACAATTAGCACTTGACTGGAAAAATGAAAAAAACAATTAAGAAAGAATGGCTTGATTGCTACGACAACAAACATTGAAACATAAAAATACAGGAAAATACTTCAAAATAGCCTCATGAAGAATACTTTTCTAAGTTATTAATGCAAATTTGTACAAGTTGTATTTAATAAAAAAAAAATTCAGGAAATTTTCCTTGTTATGCACTAACGAATACCTTTTGTTTTTAGTTGGTCCATAAAATGGACATTTCAAACCACATTACCTTACAACAATCAGGCACATAATGTTACATTATAAACCGGGGTTAATTTTGGACAATTGTCCGGGAAAAAAATATATGTATGTGGAGGTGATACCTGTTTTGTTTTAAACCCTGACGTCCTATGAGGTGGACAATTTTTTCGTAAGTCCCAATTATGAACACAGTAGTAATGGACTTTTTTCTTTTGTACAAAATATTTTACAATCAATTTGTGGATTTTTTGCAAAACTTGTTTGTAATTTTTCAACTTTTCATCTTTTTCTAATTAGAGGATGACATGATATCAAATATCAAATTCATAGTTTTTCAGGCACTACTTATCAAATCTATTAAAGACAAAGATACCAAGGACATAGCAATTGTTGATGAAAATACAATACTTTCGTAACATTTTTCAAATACCAGGGTGAGAATAATATCATTAGCAATTTGGGTCAGTCATACCTTTTACTCAGTTCTTTGCTATAAACAGTTAGCAAGTTGTTTTCTTTAAAAAAAAAAAAAAAAAAATTCTCAATTAACCCTTTGCAACCTGATACCAACTTTCGATGCAAAGTTGGTTTTAATATTCAGTTCTCAATAAGGTTAGTTTTAGTTCTTGTTAAGTTTCTGAAGAAAGAGAACAGGATTCTACAAGTATCATTTTGCCTATTTTAATAGATAAATAAAAAAGATAACCAAAAGTAAAAAAAGGAAATCTCACTTTAGACTTTATCAAAAGGATAAGAAAACCAGACTTGAAACAAGTCTAAATGTGACACTCTGGAGCAAAATTGGGTGAAAGAGGAATTATTATTATTATTATTTTTTTTTGGAAGCAGTCTGAGAACTGATTGTTGTGAGGCAGTCTCGGCAGTTAAGTCGCAGGTATTTTCCAAATAACTACAAAACCAACTTTACAAACTGGCAGTGAGATTATTTCATTTTAGAAAAATGAATCTGGACAATGAGATCCTCATTCTTTTGTTTTTTTCATATCTCCTTGTTCTGAACTCTTAAGACTTTCCAAGTGTATCGGTTTTTGTGAGCCACGCAGAAAGTTTTGAATTTTTTTAAATTAAGTGGCCTGTTAAAACAGAACAGAATCTTTGATGAATATCAGATTTTGTATCGGCTGAAAGGTTAGAAAAGTTTGTTTCTTGACTGACAGTACGAAGAGCTTTGAAGCACGACAATGTACAGACGGTATAGAGTGGTATTTGCAATTAGGAAATCGTCCAGATTGGCCGAGTGAGAAGACGAACAAATAAATATTTGCTTTCCCACAATACTGTATAGTTATTTGTAAATACCCTAGTCTAGACTATCTCTTTTATACTAAACTTTTGTACTAAACTTTGCACATTTTCATTGTACCTGCATTTCAAAATTTACTTCAAAAGCTTCTAATTAACAAATTGAGCTAACCTAATGACATCTTCGTTAGCCACGTTTATTTATTGAAATGATAAATATTTAGCACAAAATACAAAAAAAATAAGTAAGAATGATACAAACACTCTAACGAAAATGAAATCCTGCAAATTTTCAGAAATTTCTTGTGATGTCAAATAATGAAGAAGATTTACTTTTCTTCTTTGGTCAGAACTTCTTGGAAAGGACTCTTTTCCTCAGTGTTTAAGAGTTTTATGATTATATTTTAAAAAAAGCTTTTCTTTTAAGTAATAAATTAAGTGAGCAATGAATTGTACAGTATCTTTACTATAACCATTTCCCCTAAATCCAGAACACTTTCAAAAAGTTAATACAAAATGAATACAGCTGTGTGTAAATTTAACAACCACGTTTTTGTGTCAACAAATGTAAGACAGAATTATTATTTTTCACTCCAAGCAGAAAGTGAAAAAAAAAATTGGATTTCTTTAGAAAATATATGGGATGTGAATTTTTGTATGAATGTTTTGTTTATAAATTAGAATTGATATGAATTGAAGTTGATGACCACAGAGCCAGAGGTAATCTTACATATTCATTAGAAAAAATGGATTGATATGATTACAGAGTTTTTTGAATGACTTGGTGTGTCATTTCTGTGGAGTATAGGTATCAGAGAATGTAAAGTAATTTCTCTCAAAGAAATTGGATTTCTCTCATTTTATGGGTGGAACAAATCTGGAATTTTTTTGGAATATTCTTAATTGCAGCATTCTTGTCTACTAATATAAAATGCTGTCTGAACATATCAATATTAAATATACCTGATAAATATTTAAAAATTCACAAACATGATTACCATTTTTTTGAAATCAAATTAGTTAATACTGCAGTTTACATACCTACAATAATAGTTCCAGCCATTTTGTAAATCTGTCTGTCACATTTCTACAATTAAGTACAAACATAGTACACATTAAAGTGTTAATTTTTTTTTAAATTTTTTTATATATCAACCCTTTGTTCTAGTCACAGAATTATTAACAAATTTAGTAAAACGAGAGACTAATTAGCGCTAAAAATGTCTCTAGGATTTATGATGTATAAGAATAAACATTTCTTTGGAACGTCTACAAATTGGACAAAAGGTCACTTCTTTTTTTTCTTCAATTGTGAATTCTTAATAAAGCACACAATTTTTCACACTAAGTTTCAATTCAATTCTTTTTACAAATATTTTGAACGATTCTACACTAACATTAAAGGTTGACAGGGAAAGAAAGAAAAAATGGTCCATATTTCAAACAACAAAGTCGTCACGTCAGTTGGAAGATGTTTTGGAAAGTACACGGTGCAAAGTTAGAAGTTGAAAGAGAAATCACACCTTTCTTTGCCGTATCTGTTCTTGATTTGGCGTTATCTGTGGTAGCTCATAGATGAGTTTATAAAGGTATCACATGTTAATGGGAAAACAGTCATTCTGGTTAACTTTGTGAATTATGCGATGACCTTTTCAAAGACAACTTTGAAGCACATTTGAAGGATTGTTTTCCTATACATAGGTATGGAAGGTAAAGGGAAAAAAATTATAATGGGAAGGAAAATGCAAAGCTTTTGAAACCAAATGTCCAAAGAATTTTTGTGTTTTACAAAAAAAAGAGATTTGCCAGATATCTTTGAGCTATTTTGAAGAACTTAATCAGAATAGATTAATCAGTTAGAAAATTTGAAAAGATTCAAATATGATCATTACTTTTGATCTGTTGAGAAATTTAAATATTTTGTGTTTGATGCACAATTTCAGGTAACTTATTTAACATAATTCGTCTCACGTTACTCTAAACAAGGCCTTTCATAATTCAAATTTTGTCACTATGACTCTGATCGATAAAACCCAAATGCAGAAATCAAATTTGTGCAAAATTCCTCCTTTTTGTCATTTTAAATTGGCTAGGCAAGCTAATGCTCTGTGTTGTTGCTTTTGGAATGGATTTTATGTTATTATCATCCAGGATAAAAGGAAAAAACTCATCAATTATTACTGCAAATAACCGAGCACGTCTGAGCCACGAATAAATTTGTTAATTTTAGTAAGAACAGGATGCTATTAGGCTTCAAGGACAACAAGCTTGGTCAACTACGATTGGTGAAATGATTTCTTTATCTCTCTCCCTTTCTCTTCGTTCTAAGCAGCTGTTTGATAAGAGAAGGATCTATTATTTATATCCTAATGATTTATTAGCGAGATACAAAAATACTGCCCGGATATTTTAGAGATCGAACGTAAACATAAGTTATGACTGACACGCATTAGTGTCATAATAAGAAAACAAATCTATGAATATTTGGCCCTTGTTCTATATTTTGGGAAACTAGGTGATCTGTTTGGGATTAATGGGATTAACATTGAAAAAATTGTATTGTTTGTTTACAAGTAATAACATGCTACCACAGATAACAATCCCTGTTCTACTTAACAATCCCTGTTCTACTTAGCAAAGTTCTTTCCTTTCAACCAAGGAAGCAAAGTTTAACCAACACAAGACTTTCTAATGACTAACTCAAAACTTTTAGAAAACTCTATGATTCATAATTCCTTGAACTGAATTCTCACAGCCAAGTTTGTTTTTCATGAAATTGAAGTCTTTAGCCGTTATACAAAATAAACAAACCATCTTGAAGATAGCTATGTGTTTAATAATACTTTGGTTCAATGATTCAACACAGGCTTCTGTGTTTGACAGCTGCTTGGGGGAGCACACCTACGGTGACTAAAACCTCGCTAAAGACGAGCGTTACGATCTGGAATTACGTAAAGTAGACAAAAAGATTACTGATAAAAGCTGCATGCTATCTCCTTCTAATTATTATACATTTTCCCCACAAAAGTAATGAATATTCATGACTCTACAGAGACACTGTTAAATATTCATGTCTCAACTGCACAATCAAGTACCACATCACGATAAATATGTACGGAATCGTGTATGGTATGTCTCTACATATTCAAATAAATGCAATGTTTTTTTAAATTTTTTGCATTATCGCTTTATACCAAAATCACCCCTGCCGATTACCGGTACATACAGAAAAAGTAAGTATTGCACCTTTCAAACAAACAGAAATAAGTTAGTAGAAAAAAAGGGGGAAAGGATAGAGAGAAAGGGTGATTGAGGATGGTTGTTCTATAACTAAATGTACACTATGGATCAAAGACAGTTTCTGATTGGCTAGTTCTATTCCTATTGAATATTCATTCATTCTTTCCTGAAGTACAGGAAAAAAAAGACTCAACATGAGGTAATTTGCAAGTACATTGTGCTTCCATATGACAGAGGGAACAAATAAAAAAATACAATAATCAATAAAATAAAACACTGCTTTCAATGCTTATTCTCACCTTTCCCCCACCCCAATCCAGACTAAAGACTGGTTCAAAAAGTGGAGTGATTTAGTCAAGCAAAATATTAACCATGCTTGACAAAATAAATACCCTCCTTAGTAGTAAAGTACTGGTAGTAAGTTCTGCTTCCAAATAAGCTTTGCCCTCTTATAAGTCATATTTGGTTCTTGACCAAAATTTGTTGGTAGGGTGTATTTGCGGATAGAGCTTCATCCTACCACTTTCAGGTTTCATCGAACAATTGTTAAATGAAAAAAAATATCTTCACCCTCCAGGGAGGGGGAGAGGAGTGGGGGGCCCACGTTCTTCCGCATCCCGACTATGTTCTCACTAGTGATTTCCACTTGAGAATGATGCTACCACAGATGGCACTTTCAACAGAACTGAACATTTGCTCCACGCCTATCCCCCCCCCCCCCCTCCAGGAAGCAGGAGTCAGACCACATCACTAATATAGTACCACACACAATCTCCTATAACAAGCTCTACCAACAAAAAGGGACCAAAATTTGCACTCAACAATTTCAAAACCCTATTAAAATCATGGCTGAGTGAAAAATTATGGCATGTAGAAACTGCTCCTCCTCTCAAGAGAAAGAAAATTTTAACTTTGAAATTCTATGCCATTCATAGGACTAAAAAGTAAAGTGTTCCTGAATTAGATATTTCTCACAACTGGAGCTGGGATAATGGAAACCTTACTATTTACATGGTGACCTTCAATCAGTGGAAATGTCCATTTGATCTAGCCTTCATAATTTTTGCTATAAGCTGACACAGTTCGTCCCCTTGGGGGTTTCACCGATCTCATGCATTCCAAGTTCATTTAATAGGTATCGCTTCGGTGAACGTCTCGATCGATGTTAAACATTGAGTGACCATTATACAACTTTCTAGCATATTTTAATGTTATACCGGAGAAGTAACGGTGATAAAGGGTCTCTATACATTGAAAGGAAAAAACAAAAACAATATTTCTTAAAAACGTTTTCCTCTGTCAAACATTTTTCTTTCTTGACAATCCCTTTGCTTTCTCTTCGTTTTTTTCCAAAATATTCTTGAAAGTGTTAATGACTTTTAACATGATTGAATTTATAAAGGCCTTAAAACTGATGTCATTATGAAATCACGATAAATGGATGAATGCTTTTGTTATTAGGAGTGAATATCATATAATTCCTCACTGTGATGAATACTAAATAGCAGCATACGAAAATAATTTTCAATATGAAAATATTTGATCTTCTTTTCCTTCACCAAGTGTCTCTCTTTGCCTAATTAAAAAGTGGCAATTTTTTACAAACCAAAGTTTTAAAACCCCCATTGAAGTACACAAATTACAGAGTGAAGTATCGCGCAGAAGTCACACTCTCGTTTTAACCTGTTGGACATGACAATAAAGATTTTCCTCAATTGTAAAATGGTACATTTTTTATCCAATTGCTATACATACATATCTTGGTTTCTCAATTTAAATATTCACACTCCCTCTGAAAAACGCACAAATCGGTCGAGCAGATGGACCTAAATATAAATAAGCCTAATTGATGTCTATGTCTGAGTTATGTCATGATGCAATACCCGATGCCCCCTGGGCATTACCGTTAGAGGCATAACTGTGCCTCAACCATGCCAGGGGGCACAGTGGTTATTCATTTTGAAAGGGACACACTTTGGGTAGGAAATATTGCACATGGCCTTTAGAAGGGAACACCCGTGTATTACTTTGAAAGAGGCACACTGGGTATTACATCGAAAGGTGAATGCTGGGTGTAATCTTGGGAAGGGTACACTGTACACTATGTGTTACCCATGGAGGGGGTGGGGGGGGGTGTAATGCGAGGCATTCAGTTGCGTTGAGAACACTAAACAAAAATTAGTTGGGGAGGGGGGGGTGGAGAGATATACTCTGCATTTCTTAAAATATGGCATAATGGACATCACCTTTAGAGGGGCACATTTGTGCACCACCTTAAGAGGGGGGGGGGCATATGGGACATTACCAGAGGGAGCGAAACAACACCTACTGTCACTCCATAACGACACTACATACTTTAGCACACGATATCAACGACCGCAACTCTTTACGGCTCCACTCGAATGCCGTGTTTGGTAAGATATACAGTTGACATAGGCAAGACAGGTTAAAAAAAAAAAGGAGTTTTTTTTTTACAACAAAATTGAATCACAGACTTAACAACCACAAAACAGCCATGGGAAAGGCAATAATTTGAATACCTGAATTGTGCCAAGAAGTGTCAAAACACTTGGCTTTTTTTAAATTCTTTTCTGGAATTTTTTTTCTCGATTGGTCCTTCCGTTTTAAGGTATTGGTCATTCGTCGCCTTCTTCGTCTCGGGCAGATGCTTCAACTAGGTGAGTAACTCGTTCACGTAGTCAAACAGCCGATCATCTGTCTGGTCCTTTGGGAATTTCTTGGCTAGGGAATCCTGGTGTATTCGAAATGAGATGATAAAAACTCCTTAAGAATGGGAAGTAAGTCTACTTGTGTCATCATTCTTCGTACAGGAGCAGCAAACTGAACCCTTACGTGATGAACAGCTCCTCCTCACCTCCCCCCTGCCCCTCCCTAACCCCCAACCATCAGTCAAGGAGTACCAGATCAAACCATTCTGATTAACCTATGTTACAGACGGGCCTATGTCAAACAGCTTGACGATATTTTAAAGCACGATCAAAACTTAGGAAAATATTCCTAAAATTTTACAGTTCAAAAATACAGAATTTTTTAAAATAATTATAACCACCAAGGAATGTCCAAACAAAGTTTCTTTGTAAGCACCTCCCAGCGATCATTTGAATGAAACTGATGGTAATGAGAATTCCCGTAAAGAGACACAAAAAATATCACACAGCAACATACCTTCAGTTTTGACAGGAATGTTTCTTCTGAGTGCCAATTTTCTTGAAAATAAACCATATCCGGAGTATTTCTATAAAACTCCACCAGCGATTTCTGTAACAGGAAACAAAGAAAATGATTTAATTAACAGAAAAAATACATTTGATCTTCAGTATTGGTGGGAAAGGGTACACTAGAACCCGGGACCGACTGAAAAATTACTACCCGGTCCAAGCCACTACTAAACCGGTCCAGAAATTTGTCTTAGATCACTGAAGGCATTCTCCATTTTTAGTTACATTCTTAAGCGATGGAAGGGAGGAACAAAGTCATATTTATTCGTCCGTAATTTCATCATTCTGTGATATCCCCTTCTATTTCGATGTGTTAAAGTATAAAATTTGGTGAAAATTGGTTACTATTCAGAGCCGAGAAAGTTTCGATCGACTACATGTTTTTTTTAGTTTAAATGTGTATTGTATAGCCTAAGCAATCTCTCCGCACTGCGTACTTGCATAATTTCAATGCAACAGAACTTGACCCTTGTTCACTTGAGCGGCTCATAAGTTGCCCAGCCCCCCTCCCCCCGCATGTCGATTTTAGTGGAACGGTCCCACAAAAGTTGAACAGAATTTGAACTGAATTACATGTTCCATTTCAATCGGTAACAAGCTAGGCCTTAACCTGTTTCAGCTTTGCAAGTAATTACAAATTAGTTACATAACCGTGAGAGTCTTACCAATTCGACAAGAACGTCTTGCGTCAGAAACATATCTTGTTGACAGCTGTAGCTCATATTCACCGGCATCCCATAATGCTTCTCTGGATCCTATTATTTGAGAGAACGAGAAAATATTTTAAAGTGATTATTTTACGACTCAGAAAATCAAATGGCTGATTTCTTTGTAAGAAATGCTTCTTTGCTTGATAGTCTAACGAATCTGGTTACTTAGTTCTGATTCACATAATATTTTCACATCTTTGCTTCTTTTTTCCATAATTCCAGGTGTGTAATATCACAGTGGGGTAGCAGCATACTGTTAATCTGTGAGACTTGCGCTTTAAAGAGATTTATTGCTCAAATGCATCTATCCTTTTGCATTTTCCATTTTCTCACTCAATCTTTTAGCGTTATACTTGTCCATTGACTACCATGGCAGACACTGTGACACTTATATCAAAAAGAAAAAACAATTCCACATCGTTAGTTGAAACACCCTATCTCACTTTCTTGCTCTAACTCCATCTACGGTGGATAGAATGTAACCTTTTTTGACTGGCTGAAATCTTGATTCTTTATCGCAGTGATCTGTGATGTCATAAATATTCATGAAAAGATTTTACTTTCTCATAAGAATCATCTGTTTGATTTATCCTTGAAACTTGAAAAAATTTTGAATTAGCTGTCAAGGTTCTCTGAATTTAAGAATTTTATCAAATTTCAACATTGCAGTGGAAATATTATTAGCCTCTGTGAAGTTATGAGTGAAATATATATCCACCAGGAATTAAGGAATTTGTCAATATATTATTATAACTGATTAAACATTTTACATCACGTTTGAGGGGCTCAAATCGTTAATCATTGCTCAAGGTTACCTGTAAGTTTCCAAAACCAAATGGCTTAAAATAATGACATAGCCCTGTTAGATAGAGAGGTAACTAGCTATGTGTGAACTCAACAAGGTTTTGTCAATAGAATATGGAAAAGTTACAAAGTAACACAAAAATGCAATTTTATAAGAATAATTGAACTATAAACAAACCGTGACTTCTGGAGAAGGCATTACCCAGAATGACCTCATGGTTGATTCTTTGACAGCACGCTGTAAGTTATAAGGATCTGTATGGAGAGGAAGATAAATGTTCAAATAGACGTGAGATAGAAGTTGACATACCTACTAGTGTTGTATTAAAACTTACTTATTTTCTAAATGCTACACACATCTGTAAAGCGCATTGAGCAACCTTTAGGTTGGATTCTGCCCTATATAAGACTAATTATTATTATTATTATTATTATTATTATTATTATTATATATAATGGCATGACATAAGGTTATATATATTGCACAAAAATATGCAACATAAGTATAACATACATAATTTGTTTATCTACTACATGTTAATAACAAGCAATTACTTTTTGATGTATTTCCCACATAATAGAAACAATACAGATCAACACTACATGCAATTCATGCAATGTTTGTCAAATATATCATAAACTACAAATAAAGCAGATATGGAATACACACAATTTAGGATACATACTGCAAATAATGGCAAGAAACAGCTGGTATGTATTATACATATTTCACATAAGACATACCCACAAAACAGATACATAACACACAATCTGGATACATACTGCAAATAATGGCAAGACATGGCTGGTATGTAGTGCACACATTTCACACAAGACATACACATAATACATACACACAATAAAGATATATGTATCACACACAATCTGGATACATACTGCATATAATGGCAAGACATGGCTGGTATGTATTATACACATTTCACATAAGACATACACATAATACATACACACAACACAGATACATAATATACACAATCTGGATACATACTGCATATCTTGGCAAGACATGGCTGGTTTGTATTATACACATTTCACATACACATAATACATACACACAACACAGATACACAATACACACAATCTGGATACATACTGCATATAATGGCAAGACATGGCTGGTATGTATTATACACATTTCACATACACATAAGACATACACACAACACAGATATATGTAATACACATAATCTGGATACATACTGCATATAATGGCAAGACATGGCTGGTATGTATTATACACATTTCACATACACATAAGACATACACACAACACAGATACACAATACACACAATCTGGATACATACTGCATATAATGGCAAGACATGGCTGGTATGTATTTCCTTCTCCTTTCATGCGGACTTGATAGTCCATCTGAGAGTCGATATCTTGGATTGTGGGGTGCGCCGCTGTACAGGGGTGGCTGTGGTACCATCCTACAAGCTGTAGTCCACGGAGGGCAATAGATTGCTGAATCTGTGGGGCAAAGCAAAAAATTCATCTCCTTTTTTGAAGCCAAAATGTCAAATTTCCAAGAAAATTGTAACGATGTAAACAATTTTTTTCTCCATACAATACAGATTCTCTTTCGTTGCAAATGCAGACTACCAGTGTGCACACACTTGCAAGTTCCTTATCATTTCTGGACATCAAAGTTACTTACACATGTGGAGCTTTAAAACTGGCTCTGTACTCTTATATCATATAAACAATTCTCTTTTTAAAAACTGCATCTTGCATCGAGGCTTGTAAAAAATCTGTAGGTACCATTCTTCACCAGTAAAAGAACCATAAGATAAATGAAAACATAATCTGTTGACTTTAGGTATGACACCAAAACTGACAACAGGAATCACAAAATTAATGAGTGAATTTTTTGTACTGGATTCAAATGTTGTAAATCACTAACGACTGCAATGAAATGGTAGGGGGGGGTAAATCTTTGGAATAGATTTAGGTGTAAGGGGAGGGGAGGGGGGTGCTGTCCAAAGACTGAATCGCAATAGCGCAACGTAGCAATGATAAGCAAGGTATAGCACTAACGTCACTGTTGAATATCTCTTGGCAGCAATGTTTGAAAGAAGAGAAACTAAAATGTTTTGGTGATGTATAATGTATCTTACCTCTCCTTCGACTTTCTTGGCTCCTTCCTTATCTTCCAACCTACACTTACAGGGATAGGCTTGTAACACAGACATATCTGGGGAGAGAACATATTTTGTGAATGTATCTGGCAACAACAGAGTTATTGATGTCATCATTGCAAATTCATTTGAAAAATGCTTTTTATATTTTCTGTATATTTTTAACTCATTTATTCTCATACGAAAATAATATTTTTGTGTGGAAAGAAAACAGTCATGTGTTGATGGAATTCCAAATACAGAATGCCTTAACCGCAAAACAGACATTTCCAAAATGTATTAGATTTCAAGGATAGATTAACAAGAAGATTATAGCAGAAAAGTCAAGCTTTGGAAGAAGAATTGCCAGTGATGAGATCACATACAATCTACTGTGATCCATTCCAGAATCGAGGGTTCAGCCAGTTAATAATCAGTTCCATTCAATCAACCATTATCTTGAGTAAGGAACGAGATGTTGAGATGGGTTTTTCAAACTAACAGAGTTGGATATTTTCTCTTTTTCCATATATATGTCACATTTTCGTCCGATGAAATATCCCTCTAAATGCTACAGAATTATAAATTATTTGTGCGGGGGTACATCATCTACCATAAACCAAACGATATCTCTGGCTTTGGCAGAAAACTTACGTTGAGAGGTGGGGTCCCACTTTCCTGCTAGGTAGCCCACCACTTCACTAGTCGTTAAATGACAGTGGAAATCCTGCAAATTGGAAAGAAAAGAAATATTCTTTAGGCACTCGGCGTTTGCAACGGCCTAAAATGTCAAGAATTTGTATCAACAAATAAGATCTGAAATCTACAATATAATCAACCAGAAACAAGAGATTTTTTCTTTAATAAAAGCTAGGTGATGCTAACTTCCGTTTGTGTGCACAAGGTAAATTGGTTACAATTTTGTTTGCTGTTACTTACTCGAGGGAATACTACTTGTTAAACAAAACACGGCGAAAAATTTGTGTCCCACAAATTTTCCGTAATGTCTAGTTGAATGTTTCCTTAGCAAAACAATGAAAATATATCCCATTATCGTCTAACATCTTCGTTATTGCTATACATTTAATAACATGACAGATTGCATCATAAAACCAAAGCCATTTTTACTTTGGCCCAGCTAGGATTTGAACCACAACCTTAAACTTGGCAAGGTTTCATCCCTCTAATTGCTTCCTCTTAATAAAATAACTCATAACAGTGGTCTAAGATGTCTAATACTTGACTTCTAAGCAACATTTGCCATACACCCACACCAACCGATATATAGCATAGCTGACTGTCAAAGAATTAAAAAACAATGATAAGTATATCAAGAAGTAAATAAAATAAAAAATAAATAAAAATAAAAATAAAAATAAAAAATAAATAAAACTTACTAACTAGCTATTTAATAAAAAAAATAATAAAATAAAATAAAATAAAATAAATTATGTATTTATTTATTTTAAAATTTTAAAAACTGAATGATACCCACTATTAAAAGGAGACTGTTTGAAGTCACAGAGATCGTAAATGGTTGCATTTTGCCCAAAGATTTGAAAGACTTGCACTCAACCAAGGTAGATGAAGGGCTGAAACAAACAAAAAAGTCAT
>JAIPMN010011633.1:0-15726 GCA_020650975.1 Apostichopus californicus
CTCAATATTTCACAACTCGCATTCTGCGATTTGAAAGTATATTAACATCGATAATATTAATTTCCATCAATTCATATTCATTCGAAAATAAATTAGACTCAGTTTCCAAATTTTCAAACGTGAATGTACCTTCCATTTGCACAGTATTCGAATTGCCTACTGTTATTTGGAAATTTGAGTTCAAGTCAACAATTATCTAAATGATGGCACTGTGGTCAACATTTTCCAAAAGGTTGTCGTCATCATAAAAATGGACATCCTTGTTAAAATAATAGCCTTCATCTTCGAGATAGTTCTCTCCATCATCAAGAAAGTGGCAAACTTCATCAAGATAGCTGTCATCTTCGACAACATTTGCCCTTTTGGAGATCCATAATGCTTGAACAACGCCGCCAACAGCTATGAGAAATTGTATTTTATGAGAGCGATGTTATATTTTTAAATGTTGTAAACGCCAGTGGAGAAATGAATCGTGGTGGGTATACTAACGAAATGAAGTCAGCAGTTTTATATGTGCTTTTAAAATATGTTTCTTTGATTTCCTTCCCTGCATTTTGCCGGGTTGGAAACGGGTATCCTGAGATTACTTCATACATTATGCAATTTTCTATGACTTGTGATTTGCACTACAATACTTCTCAACTCAAGACATCTTCAGCAGGGCTTGTCAATAGTTCATACCTCCGTTAGTCACTTTGTCAAATACAATTTTTTTTCCATCTGAACTGTTAATTTGCTTTAATATTTCCTGTTCCGATAGGGTAAGGATAGGACCAAGCTGTATGTGGTGGCCATATCAGTCATTGTTGTGACCATTCTGGTGGGATTCTTTGGTGTATTTTTTATGTTGTTGTCAGCACCAGAACCAACGATTGTAAACAACTTGTCAAACGAAGTCGAAGCAGAAGATCCGATCGTCATTACTCGGGTAAGTACAAGCTGAAGCGATAATGGTTGTCATATAGTTGCTACTATTTTTGTGTGCATTAAGTCGTTCTTAAGTAACTAACAGATCTAATGTTAAGTACTAAGAAGCAAAAGCGTTATTCCTTCAATACCTTTGCATACCACACGACCGAGAAAATGTTTAAAACTATTTTCACGTTTTCATCGCAGAAATACAAACAAAGTATATTCACGTAATGAACAAACATGGATTAAGGAACCTTTAAACTTGGATATTTCCACACTGGAAGACTAATTTTGTTAGTTGTTAATATCACAGTAATTATGATGATTCGATTTTAGTCATTTGATTCCTAAAAACTAATTCAACGCAACATTCTACAGATAGTTGTCAAATGGTGAATTTTATTCTTTGTAGAGTGTATCCTTCGAGATGGGTAATGGCGTGCAACATCACGAAGACATGACGGCCGAGGGTGACGTTCTCACCATTAAGAGTATCGGCGATGGTTTTGTGGCCATCTTTGATCATGGAAGGGTAAGTCCATTTATGAAGAGCAGTTTTACCTTGGTCTTAAAATAACACGCTTCCCTTCCAACCTCCCCAAAGCAATAACTGAAGCTCGGATGGGGAGAATTGGCCAAGCCATACTTCAACATATTATAACAGAAGAGGCGAACATTTTGACAGCAGAACATGGTTAATTTCGTTATTTAATTATTTGTAAGCAAGGTCTCTAGGCCAACAACTGCCCTTAACCCCTCCCCCGGCCCTTAATTAAGAGACTGGTTTCAGTTTATGTCATCGGATTTATATGATGTCCGTCCTTTTTTTTTCTTGTCCTGAGTGTCCTTAACCACCTTAATTTCCAACATTTTATTGACGATGTATTGCTGTTATACTTTTAAGCCATCTCTCAGATTGGTTTCATATCTTTACTACTAGCCAACCTTTATATTTGTATAGAGAATGTAGGAGAATGCGGTAGGAGTATATAGGGTGGGATTTTTTTCGGGGGGAGAGGCAGGGAGGACCCTGAGCGACATAATGAGTTTACTTCATAGTTTCGTTGAATGCGATTATTCGTACAGCATGCGCATGCTCAAACCTCTCCTTAGCGAATGGTAATTGAGGTTTTGTAAACCAGCCATATATAATAAGAGCGTTCCATTCTTCTGTACGTCTTTAAAAGGCTATCATATTGTTTACTTAATCACCAATGGAAAAATGCATTTATGGTATTTATTCGTCACATATCTGATTGATGCTTGAATGACATTATAATGAATCATTTGACATTTCAGGAAATTGTGATGATTAAAAACCAGACTTCTTCGACCTGCTACTTCACACGCTTGCAGGAAATTCCCGACATGGGAATGGAAGATATGGATAACGTTCATCCCTTCTACTTCCGAGAAATACAACCCGGATCAGACCCGGTGAGTAAAACAACGTAGTAAAACAGAAAGAAAAGAACAGAAGCAAAACGTTATCAGAAATTTGAGACAAAATACGCTTACATCTTCAACCACTCACATCAAATTGAAATAAAAATTTCCATTCGACCAAGTGTGACGCGTATATCTATGAATGTGTTTGAACAATGTACTTTAATTCTTTATGTATTTTTCTGATGATTAATTCACAACGATATTTAACGTGTTCTCTATGTCTCCTGTAGTTGCCAGTTGATGAAACAGTTGACGTCATCGTCTTTAGCCAATCAGATCCTATCCCTGCGAATTACATCAAGTTGACTAACAGCCCTGCTGTGTCAAGTCAGTGTTCCAATGGCGATTCGTATTGGTTGACACCACAAGAGAGCGGATTGGCGAGACGAGGAGCGATAAGGATATCTATCAGAATCCGTTGTGTTCATATTAAACTAAGAATTCAGTGGTGAGGTTGAATGTGATAGCGCACCTAAAACAACCACATATCTTTCGATTATATACAAATGTTGGTTAATATCTAGTTAATATGTAGTTATATCAGCATTTAAGATTGGTTAAGATTAATTAGTCACATTAGCTATTTTAAAGGAAAATTTATATTTCTTGTCACCTAACCAGCCAACATTTCTAAAACTTAAATTTCGACTCTCATAAGATTAACACATATGATAATTCATACATCTTAAAACGGTGGTAACTAATAAGATGGAATATGATACATTTACTTAAGTTTTCTGATTTTATTTTCATATGAGAACATATGGGAACATGTACTCTGCTAAATGAAAGAGGTGTTGTTTTAAGTCATTAAAACTATTATCTTACGCTGTGAAATATAAGAACAAAAGTATCAAAGAAAATGGTAAAAAGAATGTTTTAGTTTTACCATCTCTAACATACAATTTTCGATCGTGCACATCTTATATTCAGAAGGAGCACATTTTGAACTATACGTTCATCAACAATGAGTTATTGCAGTTCTTGCGTTTTTGGATTTTCAGAAAATTAAATGTTCGCTCAATTTACCTTTAGATCATCAATCAATCACAAATATCACAAAAGACTCACAAATTCTTGCACTCGTGTACACTTTAACCACAATTTTATGGTAAGTTACGAATTTCGATATGCTTTAATTTTAAAAAGGTTTGTCCCAATTTTGAAATTTGTAAGATCTAATCAGTGATAATTTTGAGCGGGTGTAGGTCTAACATCAAATTGATAATAGTAAGAGGTGGTGGAGTCTACTTAAAATAATACATTTAAAAAAAAAATTCATTGATATTTGTTGTTATAGGCTACATGTCTTTCTTGAGTTTGCATTGAAGCTAAAGTTTTATTTAAAGAGACATTACACCGGCGAAATCTGTGCACATTGCGCACGTTTCCATTCACCCTTTGTAGTAAACTATGCTAACAATTCCAGTGTATACACAAGCCACATTTTCACACTTCACAATTCTAAATGTTATGACAGTGAAGAAGCCCCCACCAGAGAATTCCAAGCAGGTCCTGAGCCTGAGAAATGACCACGGCTCTGAGATTGGCAAACAAAAGTCATTTCAGAGTAATTCCCCCTTGTAACATATATATAATTGTGCTTGGAAATCACTAGGAGAGAATTATTAATATTCCTTGGGTCCTCAAGAGAGGCTTGCCCCTTGTCGGCTCTTGCTCTCCTGCAGGTCAATGGCAGTATACCTCACCTCCGTTAGAACGTAGCGTTCTAATCTACATATGTCGTCACTCGGGTCAAGATCCTATCTTTGATTGCCCCACCCTGTCCATTACAGTTGCAGATAACACCCCCCCCCCCACATATCTGCAACCACCTCTGGTTGATTTACAGAACAAGATCCCATACAGAGGCCACTGACGTAGAAAAGGCTCCCGAACTGCGTTGCATACGTTAGTTTCTTCCGTCTGCCTTCCGTCTGATTATATGTGTTCAAGGAGTGGTAGCCTATTCAAGGCAAGTGCCGGTTTCGCACGCAAAAGGAGGATATATAAACAAAACAATCATAATAAAAAAGAAAACAAAAAGAAGAAAATAAAACGACAAAACAACTCAGAAATTTGAGTCTTCAAACTTCTTTTGAATCGAATATAATTTGAGCTGCTGACGTTTTTGAAATTCGGTCACGATTATGTTAAAGAATTTTACATATTCTTGAATAATCAGCTTTGATGTGTTGCATCAAGGTGAAAAATTCCAAACATATCAAATTCAGAAGTAGTCAAAGTGTCAGGTCCTGCTGTTCTCGTCTCCCAGCAAACTTCTCAACAACTTGTTTAATTCATATTTTGCCCAATGAAATACACGAATGCTGAACCAACATGTTCATGTATTTAGGGAAGTGTAGAAGGGACATCATATTCACCGCTTATCTATAATAACGTACAAAGATTCCGTCTCAATGGGACATACATTAGTTATATACGGGTCACCAATGTTGGTCACGATTGGAGTTTAAAAAAATCATATGTCTTGTGCATGTTTCTGACCTTTCAAGTAATCCTCCGGACACTTGATAAGTCTTCAATTAGACAATTATAAGTAACTTTGTGAGGAAAATGTATTTTGTATGAATGTTGAAGTTTAATCATAAGTAATACCTTCAAGCCCTTCACCTACTCCCCCATTGGCATACCCATTCACCCAGGCCATAACAGGGTAAAAGTATAAACCACTCAATATCCTGCTCTTAGTATAACACGCACAAAGCAGGTTTTTCTTGTTGATTTCCATAACCTCCCGCTCCAAGAACTGAAAATGGAAACCTGTAGTAGGACTTATGTTTGGTTCATTGAGCGTTAAGCCAGCCTGCATGCCTTTACCGAGGAGGGACTCATCGTACAAACTCAAAGACCTATCTGAAAAGTTGAAAACATATTGTGTCCTTTGGGTTATATTCGTTTTGCACTCTCATAATTACTAGTCGCTTCGCGGTAGTTTTGTATCTCTGATAGAGTTAACGCAGCCATGACATACCACTCAATATCCTACTTAAAGAATAACACAGTAAAACCGGGATTTGGTGTTTGATTTTCGTAGAGATTAATTCAGCCAAATCAAACAATAATACCCTTCTCGTATAAGAATTGAAGAAGGAAACCTGTAATAACATGTATGATTCATTCAGGATTGATGCTTTAGCTAAAGTAGCCAAGTGAAAAAACTCAATAGCCTACTCTACAAGAATTACACATAAAGCACGATTTTTGTCTGATTGTAGTAAGAGTTAAAGCAGCCACGTTAATCAACAATATCCAATTCCCATTATAAATATGTTACTTCTGCAAATAGCTTTGACTTCCTTCAAACACAAACTGGACACTTTTTTTCATTCCTATAGCCTATCGAAGTATACTTTATTCTATTAATATTTGATTTTAGATTTTAGCAGGTCATGTTTTTCTGAAGAGCATCTATCTTCCAAAAATCCTAGCAGCAACAACAGCAAACTTGTCTCAAAACTCCTTAAATTGTTCTATAGTTTGCGAATTATGACTGATATCTAGTAGGAAAATGCCTTGAGAAATAATTAAGGAGATGTTTTGCCATCTTAAGTGTATTGGTATTCTGACTGGTATTCTTTACATTGTTGTGTTAACGAACCCTATTCTACCCAACGTACATAAAAAACATAAAATTGCTCGTGACGAAAGTCGAACGTTACTTTAATTAAGACCTAGCTATGCTGAAACTGGTGGAAGAAACTACAATAATTGAGATCAACAGCCGATCCAGACACAAGCTCGTGAACTCACTGCCAAACTAAGACCGTTTTACACAATTATTTCGCATTGAGATTGGTCATAGTAAACAATCTAACTAGACGAAATGTTAGGTTTCATAAACGCTGCCTCGTCACAACGAAACTACATCCAACCTGAAATAAATACGACGGAAAACACTGTACTTAAATGTACACCTTTCTGCAAGATTGATCCAAGCTTTTCTTCTTGAGATATCGTGTTTACAAGGTGTACTCAGGTGTACTCAATTTGACGCCTGGTGACCCAAATGACCTTTGACCTCCACAAAAAACTATAGGCTGTTGCTACTACATGTGGTCCTCCTACTCACGAAATATGAGATATCGTGTTTACAATGTTTTCACTTTTTGGCCCCTGCTGACCGCAAATGACCTTTGACCTCCCCACAAAACAGAAGGGTTCTTTTGCTCAATGTGGTACTCATATACATCAAATATTGGATTGGTTAAAGGTTCCCTTCTTGAGATATCGTGTTTACAAGCGAGGCGTCACACACACACGCACGCATACACACACTCTCCGCCTGCATGAATCATAGGTTACGATTATCATCGAAACCAAAAATTAGTCTACAATGGTTACCAGTATTGACGTTAGCGCTCCACGTAAAGAGGGAAATTAGAGGGTTTCACTTACGCCAAAAAAAGTCCATCAATGTTAAACAATGAGATTTTTTAAATTGGGAGGAGGCTTCAGCCCTGGCAGAGGGAGGGGCCCCTTGTTTAGGAACCCGTGGCTAGAGGGCTTGTATGTCAAACCCCAGAGGAATTGTCCTCCTCTGGGGAACAGCCCCGTCACCGGGAACTATTTTTCTTTTTTCTTAGCGTAAGGGTACATCCCGGCATGGTGGGTCTGCCAGGTCTGGGGCAACCTCCCATTATTTTTACTTAGTAGTTTTCATTACCCATTTAAAGCTTCCAATTTCGTGTGCTGCTTGTATTCCTCTCCATTCATTTCTTCAAAATGCTATTGCCTGTTTCACCAAAAATTTCTAGTTAACCTGCAGGAGCCGTGCCTTGCACGTCTCGAACAAGAATTTCATGATGACTATGCAAACAATGAGACCTGGCCTTGGAGCTCTGTGAGGTAGCACTAAATGTGCAGAATCATCAAGCTATTAATAAAACGTGTAAAATCTTCAAAAAATAATTGTAATTGGGATCCTGTCGTTTGTTAATCACTTACGTCAATGACACCTGTAACTATGATTTAAAGAGAAAAGTAATCTCCCAAGAAGGGATGAAAGGAGATGGGATGATAGTAAACGCCACCTACGCTTACAATTTCTTACCGTTTAGTCACGAAAAACCCATGGCGCAATCGCTATTAATAAAATTATATTTATGTCTCACATAGATATCATTGAAAGCGTCATATCGACAAAATGACGCGGTTTAAACTACTTGACGCCCTCAATGGTGTAGCGGATAACAGCTTTATTTAGTAACAAGGTGTTTTGAGTACCCGTGACCTATGGTTGCTCTTTTGCCTGACACTTGTAAGACTATTTTCCAGGGTCATTGCCGTGACGTAAATGGTATAAAGATACCAGGGTCGGATTCAAACATACAAGTTTGTCTATTTTTATATTATTTAGCTAGCGTTATCAAACCTTTATTAAAATCTTGAAAACTAATTGTAACATGGATCCGGTCCTTTGTTAATTACTTACGTCTGTGACACACGAAACTTTGATTTTAAGAGAAAAGTAAGCTTCCCAAAAAGGATAAAAGGAGCTGGCATGATGACTAGGACCCAATAAACTCCAGCTACACTAACAACTTCTTCGACTGAGATACAGTTGTGCCAAACACCCCTGCAAGTTAGTTCATCGCTATGGCTCAAGAGATGCGAGGAAAAGATCTTTCCATGGTGATGGATTCACCTCCTGCGTATCAGGTAAGGAAATCACTCAAGCTTATCTCTTATTATCGTTGTTGTTTCAATTGCAAATAACTATTTCAAAACTCATTCAGAATTTGATTTCAATCAATCAAGCCAACTCACAGCCTGTTGTAGATTTTTTGCACCATTCGGATGAACATTAAATATAGCTAGTAATGAATGTATACTTTTTCGATTTAAGAAACGTTTTCGTCGTCCAGACAGACATCCGTGTCATTATCAGCACTCTGCAAATTCAAATCTGGAATAGTTACAAGTTTACTCAATATTTTACATAAAACTTGACAAGTAAGTTAATGAATTGCATTAATTAGGGATTTCCATGCCAGGTCAGTTTGTCGAATCCTTCATTCCTGTCATGATAATGCTTTTAAACTCACGGCAACAGAAAGTCGGTATATGCTATGCCGTTTGGATGATTAATATTCGTTAAGACAAAGTGTTAGTACTTTGCTTATGCCTAAATGTACCTCATTGTTCTTGTCATTAGTAGATCAGATTACATCATCTGATTGTGTCTTTCCGGGCGAATAGATTAAAGCAAATAAGTTAATAGTAACCTGAGAAACATCGTTAGTTAGGTGAGCGGCATGCGGTTCATCAGAGCTGTTGATAATAACAACACTTTTTCCTATCAATAAATATATGTAGAAAGTGTATTTTACAATACAACAAAGAGATCTTAGAGTAATGTTACCCAAACCAAACTTATTAAATAAACAGAACAACAATATGGGTGTTATACCATTATTCTTCCCCGTTCTTGCGTCTTTTTGCATTGTTTATTACCAACAATATTTCATTAATTGAAACATCTTCAATTCTTCATTTGATATTTAAGACATGATTGAATATAATTACTCGTAACCTTAAACCTAAAGCATACAAGTGATATTTCCTCAATATTTCACAACTCGCATTCTGCGATTTGAAAGTATATTAACATCGATAATATTAATTTCCATCAATTCATATTCATTCGAAAATAAATTAGACTCAGTTTCCAAATTTTTAAACGTGAATGTACCTTCCATTTGCACAGTATTCGAATTGCATACTGTTATTTGGAAATTTGAGTTCAAGACAACAATTATCTAAATGATGGCACTGTGGTCAACATTTTCCAAAAGGTTGTCGTCATCATAAAATATGGACATCCTCGTTAAAATAATAGCCTTCATCTTCGAGATAGTTCTCTCCATCATCAAGAAAGTGGCAAACTTCATCAAGATAGCTGTCATCTTCGACAACAATAGCCCTTTGGAGATCCATAATGCTTGAACAACGCCGCCAACAGCTATGAGGAATTGTATTTTATGAGAGCGATGTTATATTTTTAAATGTTGTAAACGCCAGTGGAGAAATGAATCGTGGTGGGTATACTAACGAAATGAAGTCAGCATACATTATGCAACTTTCTATGACTTGTGATTCGCACTACAATACTTCAAAACTCAAGACATCTTCAGCAGGGCTTGTCAATAGTTCATACCTCCGTTAGTCACTTTGTCAAATACAATTTTTTCCATCTGAACTGTTAATTTGTTTTAATATTTCTTGTTCCGATAGGGTAAGGATAGGACCAAGCTGTATGTGGTGGCCATTTCAGTCATTGTTGTGACCATCCTGGTGGGATTCTTTGGTGTATTTTTTATGTTGTTGTCAGCACCAGAACCAACGATTGTAAACAACTTATCAAACGAAGTCGAAGCGGAAGACCCGATCGTCATTACTCGGGTAAGTACAAACTGAAGCGATAATGGTTGTCATATAGTTGCTACTATTTTTGGGTGCATTAAGTCGTTTTTAAGTAACTAACAGATCTAATGTTAAGTACTAAGAAGCAAAAGTGTTATTCCTTCAATACCTTTGCATACCACACGAATGAGAAAATGTTTAAAACTATTTTCACGTTTTCATCGCAGAAATACAAACAAAGTATATTCACGTAATGAACAAACATGGATTAAGGGACCTTTAAACTTGGATATTTCCACACTGGAAGACTAATTTTGTTAGTTGTAAATGGCACAGTAATTATGATGATTCGATTTTAGTCATTTGATTCCTAAAAACTAATTCAACGCAACATTCTACAGATAGTTGTCAAATGGTGAATGTTATTCTTTATAGAGTGTATCCTTCGAGATGGGTCATGGCGTGCAACATCACGAAGACATGACGGCCGAGGGTGACGTTCTCACCATTAAGAGTATCGGTGATGGTTTTGTGGCCATCTTTGATCATGGAAGGGTAAGTCCATTTATGAAGAGCAATTTTACATTGGTTTTAAAATAACACGCTTCCCTTCCAACCTCCCGAAAGCAATAACTGAAGCTCGGATGGGGAGAATTGGCCAAGCCATACTTCAACATATTATAACAGAAGAGGCGAACATTTTGACAGCAGAACATGGTTAATTTCGTTATTTAATTATTTGTAAGCAAGGTCTCTAGGCCAACAACTGCCCTTAACCCCTCCCCCGGCCCTTAATTAAGAGACTGGTTTCAGTTTATGTCATCGGATTTATATGATGTCCGTCCTTTTTTTTCTTGTCCTGAGTGTCCTTAACCACCTTAATTTCCAACATTTTATTGACGATGTATTGCTGTTATACTTTTAAGCCATCTCTCAGATTGGTTTCATATCTTTACTACTAGCCAACCTCCATATTTGTATAGAGAATGTAGGAGAATGGGGTAGGAGTATATAGGGTGGGATTTCTTTCGGGGGGAGAGGCAGGGAGGACCCTGAGCGACATAATGAGTTTACTTCTTAGTGTGTTGAATGCGATTATTCGTACAGCATGCGCATGCTCAAACCTCTCCTTAGCGAATGGTAATTGAGGTTTTGTAAACCAGCCATATATAATAAGAGCGTTCCATTCTTCTGTACGTCTATAAAAGGCTATCATATTGTTTACTTAATCACCAATGGAAAAATGCATTTATGGTATTTATTCGTCACATATCTGATTGATGCTTGAATGACATTATAATGAATTATTTTACATTTCAGGAAATTGTGATGATTAAAAACCAGACTTCTTCGACCTGCTTCTTCACACGCTTGCAGGAAATTCCCGACATGGGAATGGAAGATATGGATAACGTTCATCCCTTCTACTTCCGAGAAATACAACCCGGATCAGACCCGGTGAGTAAAACAACGTAGCAAAACAGAATGAAAAGAACAGAAGCAAAACGTTATCAGAAATTTGAGACAAAATACGCTTACATCTTCAACCAGTCACATCAAATTGAAATAAAAATTTCAATTCGACCAAGTGTGACGCGTATATCTATGAATGTGTTTAAACAATGTACTTTAATTCTTTATGTATTTTTCTGATGATTAATTCACAACGACATTTAACGTGTTCTCTATGTCTCCTGTAGTTGCCAGTTGATGAAACAGTTGACGTCATCGTCTTTAGCCAATCAGATCCCATCCCTGCGGATTACATCAAGTTGACTAACAGCCCTGCTGTGTCAAGTCAGTGTTCCAATGGCGATTCGTATTGGTTGACACCACAAGAGAGCGGATTGGCGAGACGAGGAGCGATAAGGATATCTATCAGAATCCGTTGTGTTCATATTAAACTAACAATTCAGTGGTGAGGTTGAATGTGATAGCGCACCTAAAACAACCACATATCTTTCGATTATATACAAATGTTGGTTAATATCTAGTTAATATGTAGTTATATCAGCATTTAAGATTGGTTAAGATTAATTAGTCACATTAGCTATTTTAAAGGAAAATTTATATTTCTTGTCACCTAACCAGCCAACATTTCTAAAACTTAAATTTCGACTCTCATAAGATTAACACATATGATAATTCATACATCTTAAAACGATGGTAACTAATAAGATGGAATATGATACATTTACTTAAGTTTTCTGATTTTATTTTCATATGAGAACATATGGGAACATGTACTCTGCTAAATGAAAGAGGTGTTGTTTTAAGTCATTAAAACTATTATCTTAAGCTGTGAAATATAAAGAACAAAAGTATCAAAGAAAATGGTAAAAAGAATGTTTTAGTTTTACCATCTCTAACATACAATTTTCGATCGTGCACATCTTATATTCAGAAGGAGCACATTTTGAACTATACGTTCATCAACAATGAGTTATTGTAGTTCTTGCGTTTTTGGATTTTCAGAAAATTAATGTTCGTTCAATTTACCTTTAGATCATCAATCAATCACAAATATCACAAAAGACTCACAAATTCTTGCACTCGTGTACACTTTAACCACAATTTTATGGTAAGTTACGAATTTCGATATGCTTTTTTTTTAAAAAGGTTTGTCCCAATTTTGAAATTTGTAAGATCTAATCAGTGATAATTTTGAGCGGGTGTAGGTCTAACATCAACTTGATAATAGTAAGAGGTGGTGGAGTCTACTTAAAATAATACATTTAAAAATAAATTTCATTGATATTTGTTGTTATAGGCTACATGTCTTTCTTGAGTTTGCATTGAAGCTAAAGTTTTATCTAAAGAGACATTACACCGGCGAAATCTGTGCACATTGCGCACGTTTCCATTCACCCTTTGTAGTAAACTATGCTAACAATTCCAGTGTATACACAAGCCACATTTTCACACTTCACAATTCTAAATGTTATGACAGTGAAGAAGCCCCCACCAGAGAATTCCAAGCAGGTCCTGAGCCTGAGAAATGACCACGGCTCTGAGATTGGCAAACAAATGTCATTTCAGAGTAATTCCCCCTTGTAACATATATATAATTGTGCTTGGAAATCACTAGGAGAGAATTATTAATATCCCTTGGGTCCTCAAGAGAGGCTTGCCCCTTGTCGGCTCTTGCTCTCCTGCAGGTCAATGGCAGTATACCTCACCTCCGTCAGAACGTAGCGTTCTAATCTACATATGTCGTCACTCGGGTCAAGATCCTATCTTTGATTGCCCCACCCTGTCCATTACAGTTGCAGATAACACCCCCCCCATATATGCAACCACCTCTGGTTGATTTACAAGGACAGAACAAGATCCCATACAGAGGCCACTGACGTAGAAAAGGCTCCCGAACTGCGTTGCATACGTTAGTTTCTTCCGTCTGCCTTCCGTCTGATTCTATGTGTTCAAGCAGTGGTAGCCTATTCAAGGCAAGTGCCGGTTTCGCAGGCAAAAGGAGGATATATAAACAAAACAATCATAATAAAAAAGAAAACAAAAAGAAGAAAATAAAACGACAAAACAACTCAGAAATTTGAGTCTTCAAACTTCTTTTGAATCGAATATAATTTGAGCTGCTGACGTTTTGGAAATTCGGTCACGATTATGTTAAAGAATTTTACATATTCTTGAATAATCAGCTTTGATGTGTTGCATCAAGGTGAAAAATTCCAAAAATATCAAATTCAGAAGTCGTCAAAGTGTCAGGTCCTGCTGTTCTCGTCTCCCAGCAAACTTCTCAACAACTTGTTTAATTCATATTTTGCCCAATGAAATACACGAATGCTGAACCAACGTGTTCATGTATTTAGGGAAGTGTAGAAGGGACATCATATTCACCGCTTATCTATAATAACGTACAAAGATTCCGTCTCAATGGGACATACATTAGTTATATACGGGTCACCAATGTTGGTCACGATTGGAGTTTAAGAAAATCATATGTCTTGTGCATGTTTCTGACCTTTCAAGTAATCCTCCGGACACTTGATAAGTCTTCAATTAGACAATTATAAGTAACTTTGTGAGGAAAATGTATTTTGTATGAATGTTGAAGTTTAATCATAAGTAACCTTCAAGCCCTTCACCTACTCCCCCCATTGGCATACTCATTCACCCAGGCCATAACAGGGTAAAAGTATAAACCACTCAATATCCTGCTCTTAGTATAACACGCACAAAGCAGGTTTTTCTTGTTGATTTCCATAACTTCCCGCTCCAAAAACTGAAAATGGAAACCTGTAGTAGGACTTATGTTTGGTTCTTTGAGCGTTAAGCCAGCCTGCATGCCTTTACCGAGGTGGGACTCATCGTACAAACTCAAAGATCTGTCTGAAAATTTGGAAACCTATTGTGTCCTTTGGGTTATATATGTTCTGCAGTCGCAAAATCTATAGTCGCATCGCAGTCGTTTTGTATTTCTGATAGGAGTTAACGCAGCCATGTTATACCACTCAATATCCTGCTTAAAGAATAACACAGTCAAAACGGGATTAACCGAGATTAACTCAGCCAAATCAAACAATCACACCCTTCTCGTATTTGGATTGAAGAATGAAACCTGCAATTAGATTAATGTTTGAACCAGGATTTATGCTTTTGTTAAAGTAGCCAAGTGAAAGCACTCAATATCCAACTCTACAAGAATTACACATAAAGCAGGATATTTGTCTGATTGTAATAAGAGTTAAAGCAGCCACGTCAATCAACAATATCCAATTCACATTATAAATATGTGACTTCTGCAAATATGTGGAAAGGACACTTTTAAGAGCTTTGACTTCCTTCAAACACACATTGGAATTTTTTGTTTTTGCATTTGTAGCCCATTGAAGTATACTTTATTGTAGTAATATTTGATTTTAGCTTAGGTGATATTTTTCTGAAGCAGTGGGGTCACGATAGGTTACAAAATCCACCCAAGTTGTACTTTACACCACATCTTAAATATCATCGCCAACTAAGAATCCCACAGGTATTCTTGCCTGTGTACAATTGAGCAACCTCTTACGTCAATGGAACTTATCATCGTAAATTACGCTGTAAAAACTTCATGCCGTGGTATTAGCCACACAATGACTTAACAGTTAGTGAAAAAAATACGAATGCGGTACCGAGGTAGCTTTTTATGTTCAGTCAATCGAGACGAAAGCTAAAATTAGAATTATGACATCAGTTTAATATGGCATTTTGGCATCATAATTTGTACAAGGTGCAACGTGATATATTGCTGTCAATGCAAGTCACAGTACTTGGTCTCATTACCATACAATTTGTGTTATCATCTTAAACGGCCCACCGTACACTATACGACTGATCACAAACCGACGCAAATTCGTCACTTTCCAAGGCCGCTAGAGCATAGATAAGAGTTTTCAACTCACCATATGATAGCTGATAGCTTCGGCTTTTACAACACATTCAATTTTTGCCACCATGATGACCGTTCAGATCTTGAGCCAGAAGAGGTCAACGGTTAGCAAAGTTGCCCCAACCCATCTGACAGCTCTCGCTTCTTTCACACAGGATTTCCTAAAATGCCATCCATCACCTTCAATCCTCCAGATTTTAAGACCATCAGTAGTTTATTCATCCTCTTCAACATCCAAGCATTAAAAAGAAATGATGATGAATCAGAAAGTGCCCCCAATTAAGAAGTAACTATACAGTAGGTCAATTTAGGACTATATTCCGGCGGACGTACACTAGTATAATTGTGGTATTGTACCAATATTCTATACTATAAGTCATCACGACTAAATATCTTACGACCGGGTCGAATTGAGTCGCGTCGGGCTCTGTCTTATATTGTGTGCGGCGGCTTATGGTTACGCGTACTTGAAGTTACAACCATCTGGTTACTCGTACTTTGATTACAAGGCTTCAACAACATGCGTATGTCATTAAACATGCCTATTTCGTACCACTGTGGATAAATGAGTTAGATATGTTTTAAACAGACGT
>JAIPMN010011641.1:0-20278 GCA_020650975.1 Apostichopus californicus
CGGAGCCACAACCCTGTCGATGACTCTTGTTGTGATAGGATTTGGGCTGTGGTCGTTCTGACTGCCTCGATCCTCTGTTCTGAGGGACTGGCTATCCCTGTTGTAAAGTCTAGTATTGCCCCCAGGAACTGGATCGTCTGTGTTGGGGTCAGCTGTGACTTTGTTCCGTTGATTATCCAACCCAGTTCCTGAAGGGTTCGTACCGTCTTTTGTACGTTGTCTGACGTGTTCGACTCCGACTATTCTACTATGAACCAGTCGTCGAGGTATGCGTATAGCGTCACTCCTCTTTTTCTGAGGTGGGAGATTACAGTTCCCGCCACTCTTGTGAAGGCTCTTGGTGCCGTTGACAGGCCGAACGGGAGTGCCCTGAATGTGAATTCCCTTCCGGCGTATTGGAAGCCTAGGTACCGTTGATGGTGTCGATGTATCGGTATGTGTAAGTAGGGGTCTTGTAAGTCCACGCTTGACGCCCACATGCCCTTTCTGAGTAGGGGTAGGATTAAATTTAGTGTTTCCATGCGGAAACGTTTTGGATCTATGCAATTCTTGTTCAGGGGTTTTAAGTTTAGGATGGGACGCCAAGATCCGTCCCGTTTTTTTTTTGTTAGAAAAAGAGAGGACCGGAAGAGGGGTCCCGCCTCTCCTGATACCTCTACAATTGCCCGCTTTGCCAGCAGGGCTGAAATTTCCCCCTCTAGCGCCGCTTCTTGGACGGGGTCCGTGGGTGTTGGGGTCAGTCTTCCTCCATCCCCGAAAGGTGGACTGGAGGTGAATTCTATTCAGTACCCTTGTGAGATCGTCTCCAACACCCACTTGTCCCCGCCCATAGTTTCCCATTGCTGGGTGAAGTATGTTAGTCTCCCCCCCCCCACCTGCGGAATTGCCGCGGTGAGGTGGGCACCCCTAGGGCCGGGCGGCGAACGGCGGTCTAGCGGAGGAGCGGTCGCTGTCCCGTCGAGTCGTCGTCAGGCCTCTGCCTGTGCCTCTCGTTCCCCATGAAGGATGTGGACGACTGGTTGTTCCTCGTCCCCTGCCCCGTGGGGCCCCTCTTGCGGATGTTCTGAGGGAGGTTCCTCTGCCCCCTCTGGCTGGCCTGGTTTCTCTCGGACGGTATGGTCTCGTTCTGAATCTTCACTGAACGTGTGGCGACTCGGGCGAACTGGTCGAACGCCAGTCTCACGAGCGGCCCCAGGAGTAGTAGTAGCTGACCAGCTTCGTTCTGGACACATGGTTGTCGTCCTGGGGGAGCTGCTGTTGGTGTCTCATCAGTACCTCCGCGGTGAGCATGAGGACGAAGGTAAACTTCATCCCGGAGCGTGCAGCTACGTCCACGTCGACCAGTAGCTCCTCTAGCTTCTTCTGGTTCCGGTTTCTAAAGATATGTGTAGATGAGGATCCTTGTTCCGACCTCAGCTTTTCTTTAGCCTCCTGTGGGATGGATGGGCATTTGTAGAGGGCTTTCCAAGCGTCATCTGGAACCCTGATGGATCGTTCTGCTTTGGCTGGGAACGCAGTCCATCTCTTCTTATCTGCGATCGCCTCGAACCTATCATAGCACGAGGCGTCGACTGGCATGGTGGATCTTGGTCGGTTTGTGACCTTCCCTGTAGCCGTCAGTTTTGAGACCCGAGTTGGTTTGGATGGCATGTCAGGTGACTCTTCGAAACCCAGGTGTTTCCGGAAGATGTCCGCCGCCCGCATCGTGAGTTCCGGAGGCAATGCACCTCCCGCCATGGGGAAATCCGATGGAAAAAAATCCGCTCAAAAATTTGCGATCTAGACTCTTTGGTTGGTAGAATGAGAAGGAAGGGCAGTGACCCGTGAAGCCGGGTCACAGAGGGTGCACAGTGTTAAAGGTTACCAGGACATTCTAGGCGCGGTAGAATGAGTGTGCTAAGGTTGTGGGGAGACAGGTAAGTGAGGAGCGAAGTAAATAGGGTGGTTACGAGGATCTGCTGGTCATCACAGACGCATTCACGTAATTGGCAATACCTTGCAGAAACCAAACCACACCAGTTGTTGCCAAAGCGTTACGAGAGAAGTGGTTTTCCCATTATGGAGTTCCATTACGATTACACTCCGATCGAGGTCGCAACTTCGAGAGTAATCTCATCAAAGAGTTGTGTAAACTCTACGGTATAACAAAGACACGTACCACACCGTACTACCCACAAGGGAATGGACAAACCGAAAGGTTTAATCGAATCCTCTGTGGAATGATCCGATCACTGGATCCAAAGAAGAGAAGAAACTGGCCTGAATTACTGACTCACATTGTATTCGTATACAATTGCACATCACATAGAGTGAAAGGTTTGTCACCATTTAAGATGTTATTTGGCCGTGAGCCTTACACTCCCTTGGACCAACTACTTAGCAACACTAAGGAGGACTGGAATGAGGATTTCGTGCAGCGACAAGCAGAAGTAATACAGGAGGCTCATAGAGTGGCAACGGAGCGTATGGAATCATTGCACAACAAGGAGAGAGAGAAACACAACCGGTTACCCCTCAGTGATCCACTAGAAGTAGGAAGCAGGGTACTACTCAAAAGATGCGCTTTTGAGGGTCGCCATAATTTAGAAGACAAATTCAACCGAGATCCCTATGTCATAGTACACGTGAACCCGACTGGTGATGTCTATACCATACGACCACTCTTTGGAGTTGCACTCCAGACCGTTAATAGACGTCTCCTAGTGTTAGATCCTCGAAACGATAAACAGGAAGTGATAGAGTTGGGAGAACATTGTCCAGTCAACGAGATCGACCATCAGGAAATAGAACCCGAAACGAAAAGTGAGACAGATGATAATGATACGGATGATTTCCTTCTTATGCCATGGTGGTTATTTAATGGTGCGCAACAACCAGATCATGACTCGATGACCTTGCGACGATCATCCAGATCCAACCTGGGAACCCATAGCAATCCTGCTCGTTTACCTCGATCTGTGTTGGATGGATCAGATAATACTAGTAACCACTAGTTACAGTATGTTACTGTTGTCAAAGGTGTTATTTTTGGTAATGTTCTCGTACTCTAAGTCATTATTGTAAGAGACGGTAATCCACCTTTTGTATCTAAGACAACATATAATGTAATGAAATGTATTCATATAATGGCATTAACTTTCATTATCGCCGCCTAGATGTATATAATTGTTATTAGGAATATTTGTATCAACTTAATTGTTAACTAAGTTATTTCCATGTCAGTCGGGACGATGACTGGAATACGAAGAAATTTGTAGTTAGGTGAAGTTTTGAATATTCAGAGCTTGGTACTACTTCTATATCCTCAAGGGGGTAACACTATTGACCAATTGCTGGACACCCTCTTCACCCTACATAATAGTATCGGACTGCAGTTAATGTAGCATGTACATTACTCCGTCAGTTGGCAGGTAGTGATGTGAATTGTATTACTACGCTGAATGGTAGGCACGCTAGCGTGGTGCATCCCAGTCATTCTGAGCGTGGGTTTCCAAATAAACAAACGAAGTAAAGTGAAAGTATTTTAACAGAAGTCAGAGAGAAGGTATTGCATTTCGATATGAAATAAGATTTGGAAATTAAGATGTTTGGTAAGTTTAAAAGACGTTTCTTTGTGAGTTATAAAAAGATAATCATATAACAGTTAGAATTAAGAAGCATCTCAAACCATAAATTGAATACTGTTGTTAACGTTTCAGCTACGAATAACGATCTGTATTATATTTGTGTAAGGTTACCTAATCCACGAAATTTAACGTTAACTATCATTACGTAAAATTATTTCCTTATTTCATAATTTTGTCACATTGTATTAATTATCGGATCCTTAAATAAGTAAGTGACGAGTGTAAAGTATGATTTTATGCACGATATTTTATTAGGTGTATTAGGAGGGACATGAGAGATGTTAAAAGGGTCGTTGTTCATTGAATGGCCGCCATGTTGTTTATAGAGAACAAAGGATTTGTAATGTTGTATATACCGACCACATGGTCCCATGTATAGATTATATGGCGATACTAGTAGAGATATGATGGCTTTGAGGATTTACGGATTATTAAGCTTGTTTCCAATTTGATTTCTTTTATTGTATAGTTGTTTTATATGTTAACTACTTTGAAGAATATGTACTGTTCATTGTTTCATATTATACTTTAATGTGTAATCAGGGTGTCTATTAAGTAATCTATACAAAGTTTCTTTCCTGGTCAATTGCCCGTGGATTGGTACTTTTATATTATTTGTGGTTATATTTATTTGGTATAGATTCTGTGTACTCGAACATTCAGTACTAGGCCGCTGTCATCCGTTACTCTGGATCCGCCACTTAAATGATTTCGTTGGGTTGGTGATTACTTCGGTGGTTATGTATTGCAAGTTGTTGAGAGTCGAGATCTCAAATGTTAGCCACTGTGTATAACCTGGTCGAATGTAAATGACTTGAACACCTGGTTAAGTTGATTCTATGAATGCATGTTATCATTTCTGGTCCTAACACTATATATTACCAAATAATGTTAAGTTCATTAAAGTGTAAGGTCTGTATTGTACCATTGCATGATATTGAGATATAGTGTTCCATCAATGACATTTAAGCTCAAGGTTATAGTCTTATTGTTATACTGTATGGGGTGGAATATGTAATTTAGATTTACGTTGTGACTTTACCATAATACTATCATTCATGTTTATAGATACTTTCAGTTGTGACATAAGAATGTGATTTTGATGTTCTTGTTGATGTTCGTAT
Source organism: Apostichopus californicus (assembly GCA_020650975.1). Classification (NCBI taxonomy): domain Eukaryota; kingdom Metazoa; phylum Echinodermata; class Holothuroidea; order Aspidochirotida; family Stichopodidae; genus Apostichopus; species Apostichopus californicus. Next base: position 4,751 of record JAIPMN010011641.1, read on the forward strand.
TTGATACTATTCATTTTGCGGGTATTCATTCTTAAATTGTATTTGTGTTATTGTTATTGATATTTCATAGATCAATGGTTATTGTCCAATAGGATGCTATGTCAGATTGAGTATTTATGGCAAGTATTAATATCATATGACATTATGGTACCTGTTCTTTAGCCTATTCTCATGTATATATTTATTTCACCTATTTCAGAAGCTGTTTTTCCTCCCTTACTAAATACAAAGAAGACGTTAACGTTAATACCAGAGTGTCGCCTTTATTGTTGTCAACGTTCTTTACTGACGGGCTTACCCATTACATCCCTCTCCCGTTTGGCCGCGTCCCAACACTACTTTTCAGAGGTATCTGATAAAGAATTTATGTTCACTCATTTAATATGATATGCACACAAAAAAAATAACACGGTTGATTGTATGAATGTATTGTGACAAACCTAATACTGTATGTCAAGGATGAAAATCAATGAAATTTTGCTTCTTGTTTTGTGTTTAATAGCCATTTCTTGTGATAAATTTGATGAATATTAATGAAAATAAAATAAAACTGTTCATGACATAAAGATGGAAATGATATAAAATATGTGCCTATTTTGTACCGACATCACCATATCAACATGAACAATTAATGTTAAGCCATTTCTTGTGATTTGATGAATATTAATGAAAATAAAATAAAACTGTTCATGACATGAAGATGGAAATAACATGAAAAATGTGCCTATTTTGTACCGACATCACCATATCAACATGAACCAAATTTAAAAGCCCTCCCATTCATGGTGATAAGTAATTGCACATTGGAAAACTAGGTTTCTATGCAGTATGAAATTTAAACTTCTTCTCCACCAAAAGCAAGCTATGAACAAGCTATGTCCAGAATTGTAAATAAGCAGCTAGGCCTACTGCAGTGTCTTGAACAAATAACAAGACAAATATAGTAGATCAGATAATTGGTGCTTCCCCCACCATAGGTATATGGAGTTAGGTAAAAATTTGTCTCCTAATTTCTCCCAGTCTTGAATTCTGATAACTTCGCACACAGAGGTCGCACAGGGTCAACCCATGAACAATTTTTATCAGAAGGTACCTTTGTGGCCATGAAAATTCAAATAACCAAAGGAACTAATAAAGGTCACCGGAGGTCAACCTGAGGTCAAAGGTCAACCAGATGCGGGTTGACTATTGGATTACAATAACGTAACTCTCAACCTTGACGGACATTTTGTTCTCAAGTTATTGCAAAAATACTAGTTCTTGGATCACATGACAGTGATGTTTGGAAACGATCCTTTACCCCATTCATAACTAGTTCCAAAATATCAACCATGTCGGACCCTGTCAATGGGAGTTATTGCTTTTTTTAATATTTTGGTTTTTGGCCCCTAAATGACATTTGGTACCTTCACAGGCACCAAAAACAGTAGGGAGCATCTACTCAACATGGCTAACCTATGGTACTATGTATGACATCATTCCAGTTTGACACTGCTGAGTTAACGTGTTTACGAACAATTTTTCAAAGAAAACTAAGTTTAGCCCTGGCACCCCTTATGAAAAATGATGAGATGCAATAAAGTAACAATGAAACATGTACCCTACCTCCTACCAATGCAAGTTTAAATAAAATCGGGCTTACGGTTGCAGAGATATTGACATTTTAAAATAATTGGTTCTAAGCCCCGCCCACTCATTAATATTGATTAGAATGGCACTAAAGTCAATAGGGAGCATCTACTCAACATGGCTAACCTATGGTACTATGTATGACATCATTCCAGTTTGACACTGCTGAGTTAACGTGTTTACGAACAACTTTTTAAAGAAACTAAATTTAGCCCCGCCCCTTAAAGTAGAACTCACACATGTACCCTACCCTCCTACCAATGCAGCCAAAACAAGTTTGAACAAGATCGGGCTTACGGTTGCAGAGAAATTATCATTTTAAGAAATTCACTTTAAGCTCCGCCCACTCATAAATATTAATGAGATCAGCACCAGAAACAATAGGGATCATGTCCTTACTATGGGTAATCCACCTACCAAGTATTAGAATGATCCAATGTTGCATTATTCACTTATCGTGTTTACAAGCACGCAGCGTCACAGACAGACACACACACACACACGAGCAGGACTGCATAGATTCCAAGGAATCAAAAATAAAACATCTGCAAAACTACCTACGAAGATAGCTTGGCTTCTGTTAAATTAAGGCTCCACTAGTATAGACTAGGCATATACTATACAGTGCATATACTATAGGTGTGCGCAAGTCTTAAGCCTATACAGTAGCTCACTGCTACTTTGAACCGCTACTCGATTTGCACGATTCGTACGTTTTCCCAATTATTTATCTAGTCTTTCAGCTGCAGATTGGTGTTCAGAAATATCACTAATATTACTCCATTACACTGCCTAAATCAAAGAGATCGTTTAGGCAATCAAGGTTAGGATAAGAATGAAAGAGCATCTAGCTTCCAAAATATCATAGCAGCAAGAACAGCAAACTCGTCTCAAAACTCCTTAAATTGTTGTATATTTTGCAAATTATGACTGATGGCATATAGGAAAATGCCTTTCAAAAGAAATTATTTAGCAGGTGTTTTGCCACCTTAAGTGTATTTGTATTCTGACTGGTATTCTTCATGTTGTTGTGTTGACAAACCAAATTTTACCCCACTGTTGCTGGCCTTAACTACATAAAGTTTCCAATAGGGCTAGCCAGGTTTGTTCGAGTTGTCCCATAATCATAAACGTGACAAAAGTCGAACGTTACTTTTTTGGCCTAGCTATGCAGAAACTGGTGGAAGAGACTACACAATTTGAGATTTACAGGCGATCCAGACACAGCATGTGAACTCACTGCCAAACTAAGACGTTTTACACAATTAATTCGCATTGAGATTGGTCATAGTAAAAAATCTAACTAGGCGACAGTTAAGTTACGTAAAAGGCGCCTGGTCATTTCCCCAACATAAGTACAACCAAACCTGTAGTTTTTATTTGGCAGTGAATCTCTAAAATTGGGAAATATGACGGAAACCTTCCAATAGCACCACTGCATGTACAAAGAGTACACCTTTTTGCACGCAATATATTTAGCAAAAGTATGCACAAGAGCGGCGGGCTGCAGGCTATGGAGATTTATCTGCAAGTCTTGATTGGATTCTAAGGAGGCCCATAAGCTTATTTCCAATTGCCAACAGCCTCCTATTCTAATGAGGCATAATGCACATGTTATCTAATAGGCTGGGTGGTGGGAGATACGGTAGAATATAAAACAAGGTTTTCACAATTTGTCCTCGGGTGACTCCAAATTGCTCTTTGACCTCTATAAAAAAACAATTTAATTCTTGTACTGAACATGTCACAACTTACTTACTAAATATGAGATTGGTCCAAGCTTCCCTTTTTGAGATATTGTGTTTACCAGGTTTTCTCATTTTGACCCCTGGTGACCCCAAATGACCTTTGACCTTCTCTAAAAACGAAAGGCTTCTTCTTCATAATGTGGTACATCAGGTCATTAAATATGAGATAAGTCCAAGCTTCCCTTCTTGAGATATCGTTTTTACAAGTTCACACACACACCCGCATACACCCACACAAAAAATGCACACATCCGCCTGCTTGACTGCATGGGTTACGATTATCGAAAATCATCGAAACCAAAAATGACTGTTACAACATGGTAAACATATTGAAATCTAATTCATTATAAAAAGATTCCATTTGTCATTATGTGATCTGCTTTGTTGAGATACTCTGTATGCAAAAGTCCTGAGCAATTCTTCCGATGATGTTATCATGGCAAACTTGGATGGATACACAAGCAGGAATATGGTCAGGTCAAGATGTTCTCTAATTAAGATCAATAATGTGCACAATTTATTAAGAATAAAACCAGCTCTCTGAAAAACTATTTTAAGGAAACCAGGCAAACTACAGAGTGCACAATATTTTAAAACAGAAAAAATAGCTGACCTTTTGACCTTTGGTACCTTTCTAGCGTGAACAGAGCTCTTTCATTTATCTTTAGTACACTGATTGCCTCCAGTAGTCTGCTGACATTAGATGGGTGTATGATTCCTCTCTCTTCAAGAATGTCTAGGAGGTCCTTGGCAGATGAATCACTGTTGATTATGGCATCTAATTGGTACTTTGGAAGTGCCACATGGCGAGCCAGCTGGTGACAGTCATTCTTTGACAACATTACAGTGAGAGTACCTATTAGCCATGGATAGGTCCACTGCAAAGTAAAACCAGAGTGAAGACCCTCTCAGTGGTTACTTGTCTTGACAGTATATATGCAGAACAAACTTCATAAATAGTTTACGTATTCTGGTATATATATTCTGTATATGAACCAGAATGTTAGTAACCAGAACTGGCTGTTACAATTCCATTAGTCCGAACCACCATTTTGATACAATTACACTATGGCATGATAAACACAGGTGAGTTTACTGTACGTGGCAATAAAAACCTACACCAAAAGCAATAAGTGTCTTGTACTCAATGCTATGAATCCACAAACCAAGTATAAGAAGTATCCACGATTCCCGTCGTTAGATATCATGTAAAAAGACTTTCAGAGTTTTACCTCTGGTGACCTCAAATTTGATTAGACCTCACAAGCAACAGGATTCTTTTACTCAAGATGGCAAATCCAAATACCATGTATGAAAAATATCCATGATTTCTATTTCTACCATGAGAAATCATGTTTTCAAGGTTATCAGGCCTCGACAAATAATTTAAAAGTACTCACTATTTGGCGACCGTGACTAAAAATCTACTCGCCAAATTTCACCTGCCAATAGGCCTATGATTATTGTTCAAGTCTCCATAGTACAGATCTGCAACATCAATTCTTTCTATGAACAAAGTTCTGAGGCACTTAGGCAGATACATGGTACTACGTACAGTAATTGCACATTGGAAAATTATGTTTCTGTGCAGTATGAAATTTAAACTTTTTTCCACCAAAAGTAAGTGTTGAAGTAAAACATGTCACAGAATCATAAATAAGCAGCTAAGCCAACTGTAATGTCTATATAAACAATTGAAAATAAAAACATCTGCCAAAATACCTACGAAGATAGCTTGGCTTCTGTTACATCATGGCTCCTATATTACTAGGCCTATACTATATAGAGTAGCTAGGTGTGCGCGAGTCCTAAGCCTGTACAACTTTGTGCGAAAAAATATTGCTATTACTCCATTACACTATCTAAATCAAAACGGTTGTAAGAGCATCTATCTTCCAAAAAATCATAGCAGCAACATCAAACTTGTCTCAAACTCCTTAAATTGAGATCCACAGCCGATCCAGACACAGCTTGTGAATCCACTGCCTACCTAAGACCAGTTTTCACAATTAATTTTCATTGAGATTGGTCAATGGTCATAGTAAAAAATCTAACTAGACGAACTGTTAAGTTTCGTAAACGGCGCTTGGTCATTTCCCCAACGAAACTACAGCACGTTGAAGCCCACGCAGATATGTTCGAGTTGTCAGTTTTGAGTTTAAGATTCTACGATGCCCATTAGCTTATTTCCAATTGCAAACAACCTCCTAAATCGTATGAGGCGTAATGTACATGTTATCTGATAGGCTGGTTGGTGGGAGAATCGGCAGAGTATAAACCAAGATTCCCACAATTTGGCGTCTGGTCACTCTAAAAGGACCTTTGAACTCCACAAAAAACAATATGCTTCTTGTGCGGACCATGACACAACTACATACCAAATATGAGATTTGTCCAAAGCTTCCCTTCTTGAGATACCGTGTTTACAAGGTTTTCGAATTTTGACCCCTAGTTACCCCAAATGAAGTTTGGCCTCCACAAAAAAACAATAGGCTCCTTCATCCTAATGTTGTCCTCCTTCACACAAAATACGAGATTGATCTAAGCTCTTTTTTTGAGATACATGGTGTTTACAAGGTTTTCACAATTTTAACCCTGGTGACCCCAAATGACCTTAGACCTCGACATAAAACAATAGGCTGTTACTCCTAAATGTGAATTTCTTATACACGAAATATGAGATTTGTCCAAGCTTCCTTTTTGAGATGTCTTGTTTACAAGCGAGGCATCACACACACGCACCCACCTACACACACACACCCATACACACACACACCCCGTAGAAACTCTGGCAAGGTCGACCAGGGGTTAAACTCCTTTTGATTTGATTTGATACACACACACACTCATCCATCAGCATAACTGCATCTATGCTATCATCGAAACCAACAATGGTATCATCGAAAACAACATAGTGCTCAAGGTTCCTTGCTTTGTAAGGAATATTTACAAGGGAGCAGCACTGTCTTAAAATTGTTATGTGGTTCGATGTACACACACAATATTATTGCCAAAAATATCACAAATCAACTGTTGGTCCTTTTGAGAACCTGTTGAGGACCAGGTGTCTGCTATCAGCAAGAGTTGGCTTGTTTTACAGAACTCACAGAATCATCCTAACTGTACTTATTAAGAATTTTAACAAAACCAAACGAACCTTGATCTCTAATAACTTCGCACATCAAGGTTGCAGAGGAGTCAACTTATGGACAATTTAGATTGGAAGATGGCCACGAAACTTCAAATAATCAACTTGAAAGAAATTAATACAGGTCACTGGAGGTCAACCTGAGGTCAAAGGTCACCCAAATGCAGGTCGACTATTGGATTACTATAGCATAACTCCCAACCTTGATGGACATTTGGTTCTCAAGTTATTGCAAAAATACTAGTTTTGACCCCTAATTGACTCTTGTTGACCTTGGATCATATTACCGTTGTTTGGAAACCAGTGTCATTCACAACTTGTCCCAATATATCAGCCATGTCAGACTTCTTGACTAGAAGTTGTTGCACAACTTAGCATAAGTTGGGAGTTTTTTGCACATAAGCAACCTTGAATGACCTTGGATGACCTCATGGTTTTATCAAAAATGTTCCCCATCATGATGTGCACTATGTCCTAAACTTGTTACTTGCTCCAATGTACACACACAATGTTATTGCTAAAAAGGTATCAAAACCAACCTTTGGCCCCTCATACATTGAGAACCTGACCTGTCCCTTTGAAGCGGGAGTTGGTTTCCTCTATATAGTACACAGAGCTCTATCTTATATCAAAATATTGACAAACTTTTTTCTTTGCCCCATATCTCCCAAAATGAGCATATTTATCAAGATTTGACCTTATGACTAGAGTTGGTTTCCTCTGTATAGCACACAGAGCTCAATCTTATATCAAAATTCAAAATATTGACAAACTTTTTTTCTTTGCCCCATATCTCCCAAATGAGCATATTTTTCAAGATTTGACCTTTTGACCTCACAGTATGATGTAGTTTGACACACTGCTTCAAAAAAGCAACATGACAAGTCTGTACGACCATCCTAACCACATGTACTTAACAAAACCAAACAAAACCTTGACCTCTGATAACTTCGCACAGGAAGGTCGCACAGGGTCAACCCATGAACAATATTGATCAGAAGGTACCTTTGAGATCCGAATATTGCTACGAAAATTCAAATAAAAAAGAAACTAATATAGGTCACTGGAGGTCAACCTGAGGTCAAAGGTCACCCAGATGCGAGTTGACTGTTTGGATTACAATAGCATAACTCCCAACCTTGACGGACATTTTGGTCTCAAGTTATTGCAAAAATACTAGTTTTTGACCCCTAATTGACCTTTGTTGACCTTTGATCACATGACCGTTAGGTTTGGAAACGATCCCTTTCCCCATTCACAACTACTCCCAAAATATCAACCATGTAGGACCCTGTCAATGGGAGTTATTGCTTTTTTAATGTTTTGGTTTTTGGCCGCTAACTGACCTTTGGTGACCTTTACAGGCACCAAAAACAATAGGGCACACCTTCTAACTATGGCCGATCTGTATCCCAAGTTTGAGTTTAGTCCAACTTTCCCTTGTTGAGTTACAGCAAGTGTCACAGATGCACACACGGACATACACACACACACACACACAATCACCATCGCATAGATTCCTTGAGCCTTTGGCAAGGAATAAAAAATCAAGTTTTGATTAGACTTTAAATTGAATTTACAAAACAGTTACCAGAACAAGTCACACCACTTAAGATGCAATAATTTAAGACTACTTTATTGTCTACCCCTAGCCCTTATAGCTCACGCTAACTAATTACAGCACTTCCTAATCCTAAGTGAACCCTCATAAGATAAACAATACACATTAACAATACAAATTGTATTTTGTGTCATTGCAAGAGAGAAATTGCATTCTGAATGACTATACAAACACCTCGGTACATAGGTGGCATCACTGTTGGAGTTGTTGTCCTGTTTGTGTGTATTGTTTTATTGTTCTCTGGGGGTCTGTTTCATCTAATATCTTTCATATGTATTTTATTCCTTTGTTTCTGTCTCCCTTTCAGCTGTCCAGCTCTCGTGACAATAGCCTGGTTCCTTCGGAGCTATGTGGAATGTTCGAGCCATGCTAAGATCCGAGGTTTCGAATCAGTATTATCAGTAGCCAGTTCGTTAAGTATAAAGTCAAATGTTCTTTTATAGTTTAGGCAAGTCCGAGTCCTTTTTCTTTTAATATTGTGGGCGTATTTCCCCGTTAGTTTGAATCCCTTTAAATTATCACTCTAAAAACATTAAAAGGTTTGGAACACGGTGTTTGCGTCGGACGATATTATCGCCGCACACCGCGGGCTTATTCTTGTATTTGTGGCTCGGGGTGGCTTCGATTTGGGTTGAATTTTCCCTGAGGCAACGCCTACGTATTGTACATTTAGGACTCGTAATTATACGCCACGGACTTCGCAGGTACGCCTCATTATTATTTATGTAAATTATAAGCTGAGATTTATGTGGATTTGTAAATAAATGTCGTTAATTAAATATTGGTGAAGTATTAATTGATCACCTTTCTACATTATTATTGGAGGTCACTGCGATGACCTCAAGTATTATTTAATTTGGTTTGTAGACACCTGCCCAAGGTGGGCATCGGTTTTGTATTAAATGTATTGGTAGCACAAAATTCAATTTATTTGTTCGTGTTTTATTGGTTCAGGTTGTGTTAACTTGTAGTTGCCCCACTTTCATCCTGACATAGGGTGGCTGACAGCGACCCGATTGAACCCACAGCCGCTCGGCTAGTTACAACCCCGTCAGGGGCGCTACAATCCCACAAAGTTCCAGCAAGTAAAGACTACAAATATCCTATTGGGTAGCTCTAGTTTGACTTGCATAAATCACAATGCAACTACTATACATTTGTAGTTAAACATAGCATGTGAAGTTAGGAAACAAGCAAAGCTGTGTTATACCACAATACTATGGTAAGCATGTAGACAGACAACTTAGGCCTACAATTGATATGCCATTTTGTCCCAAATTGAATTCACTGATGCACAAGTTGTACATTAATACTACAAGTAGGCCTATTGTTAAATGTTCAGGGTCATAATGGCCAGGACAAAAATTTTACATCTGTTCAAAAACACAAAGGAGTCATTTCTCCTTGCAGGCACACAGTGTAGAGTCTATATCTATAGCTTTTGAAACTGGCTGTATAAAGTTTGCACTGAAGTTTTCTGAACTCTGCCAGAATTTGTAAAATCACAGTAAAAGTTGTACTTTACACAAATTTTCGCATCCACTAGTACCAAATTTACCGTTACTACAGCAACTAAAAATTTCATAGTTGTTTGAAAAGACAATGGAGTCAGTTTTGTTTAGCTAAGATCTCTCACGTATACTACACACGGTGTGTGTACACTGAAACCAAATTTTGAAATATGATTTATATGATTTTTATCATAATCCTGCTGTACTTACCATACTGTACTCCCTCACTTCACCAGTGACGTCTATTGTTAACAACCTGTTTACATCAACAATCCTGATTCTATGAGATTCATCAACATCAAATGACATCAGTTGTTGACTGTCAGAGAGAGAGTAAACAACAACATGGAGGTCATCCCATAAAATATAAACCAGACCACTAACAGTGATACTGTATGCCTCTGAGTAGCCTGGTGATTTATACTCATGTACAATATTTCCCTCCATGTTGTATCTAATAGCTCTCCGATGGTCTGTAGATATAAACAGATTATCTCCATAAACTGTTATATCTACAGGATATCTTTCTAATCCTTCCAAAGTGATTGTCTTGATTTTATTTAAACTAAAATCAAACACAATCACCTCGTTAGAAGACAAACCAATAAATATCTCTCCCTCTCTGACAGTCATACACTTGGCTAGTCCATCGTGTAATAGGTTGACTGTGTGTAATGGTTCACTGTCGTCTGCCTCAATATAATAAACCTGAACGAGATCACCGTGCACAGTAACTATACGTGAATCATCCAAGAATGACACACAGCGATACCGCCATCTTGGATGATCGAATAGTTTAGTCCACAACTGAGTCATTAATGGCGACGAAGAATCAGGATCATTTAACGTAAACAGGTCTATGAATGATGTATCTGTCCTGAGGTTGTATCCGCACACTGCCAGCTTGTTACCGCGTACAGCCATATCACTGACATACCAGCCACTATCTGTTGTACATCTTGGTATGGTAACGCTACGTACACTGCAATGGGAAGACAAAAAAGTGCAAATACAGGTCAATCGCAAGCTTGCGTCTCCATGGTAACAAGTAATTTTAGCGTAAATATTGGCTAATAAAGATCAGGTTCACGAAGTAAACAACGGATGGAAAAAGGATGGTACTTTCGAATGCTACGTACGTAGAGACACTATAACTCTATTATAATATTTTGTTTCCTTTTACTTGTGGGAGGGCAGTATACTGATCTACTGGAAAGGTCTGTAAAGGAAATTATTAGCTGACAGTGGAAGAAAAAATTATGTGAAGATAGGCTTAAAATCCATTAAAAACAAGGGAAAATTTCTCCGTTCTGGTTAGGGCACGCATATCTTAAGCTATATATGGGGCGTTTGGAAGATATATAGGCCTATATACTTATCTATATACTTATCTCAATGTCTAATCGAAAAAAAATATTATTTTGGAGTTTCTGGTGATCGGATGGTCATGGATATATACGATGAATTGCGGTGAATAGGCCTAAAAGATCGTACGCACCCGAAAAAAAATAGTTGCATTAGCACGTACTAATTTCCGATAAAAGGCAGAAGGGGAATGGAGTACATTTTTGCACAAATGTGGGCCTAGCTATAATATAGTACGTCAGATCGTACTACTGATCGAGCGAATAATGTGCACAACATAACCACTATATATATTGTCGCCAATAGTCAAATTATTACATATTCAGGAACAATTACGTTATGCAATTTTTTTTGTGGGTATTAATTTTAGAAATAACATAAAATACAATGAGTTGCTTTGGCAAAATGTCTGCAATGTTTGAAAAGCTGACGGCTCTTCGCACATTTCATATTTTTTAGCAGATTGGGAGCATATAGCTTGTGTGGGATTCATAATTTTGATAGGACGTGTTGATTTAGAAGGGAAAAACAACATTTTTGGGATGGCTCGTACAAAGCATGGAGAATTTGGACTCATTTGTGATAATTATGATGAAGCGATGCTTGCATGGTTGTGCTTACATTAATGTTAAATTTTCCCTTTATCTCTTTACCGGATAAATTGCAGTAAACTTTATAGCTATTTTCAAAAAAGCAGCACGTGAAGGGACCGACTATAGACAGTAAGAGTATGATGACGAGAAACATATCCTCGACAATTCGTTCCAAATGGAATCGTAGGTATAGCAAATTGGACCAGTTCCAATGAAATATTAAAGCTTCCGCACAGAACTATTGCAAATATTCATGAAAAGAAATTGAGAACGAAAGTGGCTTCACTACAGTATTCATTTAAACTGAGCGAATATAGTAAAGGATCAAACGTAGACAGTCGCGACCTTTGGCAGGCTAATATTCGGGGCTTTTTTAAAGCCATAGTTCCATTCACCAACATATGTCACTTACTCTGATTACAAATTAAACCATGGCGTGAAAACTTGTGAAAGTGGTGGCGCTCTATCAAATTACCTGGAAGCAAATACGCTCAAGACGCAACTGACAATACAAACATGCCAAATATGAAAGGACACAAATATGGCCACCTATACTTATGTACGTGTCCTATGCCCCACACACTACTTCGTTACATTACTTTTAACATCAATAGGGCACATACACAGCCAATTGACTATCAGACTATCATGTAAGACATATAGTCTAACATACAGTTCCTGAGATTTTCTTGCTTCCAAAAAATTACATTAAGCCCCGCCTACCATCCATATCAATTAATTTCAACAGTTTCATAACGTGAACACTTACGTATATGCTAACAATATAAACAGGCCAAATATGAAAGAAAATATGTGTAGCTGTCAAAATATGGCCATTTTAAGATTTTTACATTACCCACTCATAAATATGTATGACTCATGACATTACTTCAAAGGCAATAGGGCACATCTACAGCTGATTGGGTATCAGACTATCACATATGATATGAATCCAACATATGGTTCCTGTGCTATGCAACATTACGCAATTATCACACCATAGGTTGCTTATGTTGTAGCATGGGATCTAAAATCGGTGGAAATCATTCAGAACATACATCGTAGATCTACTGGTCATTTTGAGGGGCGGGAGGGCGGGAGGGCGGGGGGGGGGGTGGGCTATTTGAGAAGAGGGTTTCTAGTTGAAAATACTGCTGTTGTGCAAAATGTCTACACAAGTTATATCCTTCTCTCCCAATTTATAAATTGGGGTCAGTTGTTGATTTATTTTGTATCTCTGTTTACCAGTTGAAGATGATGATGATTTAAATTCTATCTGTCACATTCTAACATCCAAGTATGGACATAACCGTTGGATACACATTTTTATGACACTTATACGCAGGATATGGCTGGTTACTTACCAAGGAGATACAATGGTGGCCATGTTTTATAGATTGGTGAGAACTAATTGAGAGGACAAAAGACGAAGCTTCTTCTTTATCTGTTGGAAATGATGATGAATTTAATTTTTCAAAGTTAGTAAACAAGTCCATGAATGAAAGCAAAAACAATTATGATGAAGATGATGATACAAAAGACTCCTTACAATATTCGCCTCTCTTGAATGATCAAATTGACATTTTAATTGGTGGTATACATTGGACGTGTTTGACGAAATTACAGAGACATTGATTAGTGGATGAAGTAAGATTACGTTTCTATTACTTAGTTGACCTTTTGAAGCATATCGTCCATTATAAACTATCATATATTTTACGAAACATCTGTCATTTCTATAGGCTACCGTATTAGTACACGTCAATTGTCAAGTCGTTAGTAATATGTCTCAGGGATTCCCCGATGTTGCGCAATAGTATTGCGCAATCCTGGGGAATTTGCCGTAGAGTTATTCAGTCTACATACTGAAAAGTGAAAGTTGAGTTGTGTATTGTTATAAACTACAGGAAATGAAATGTGCTCGTGAACTTTGAACTGTGGGCGTAGATAATCCCTGTGTGCTAAAATATATCGAAACAGGATACAATGAGCACGAAAGAACAGACAAGGAAAATTTAACTAACAAATTCTGCTAAACTCTCAGCGGTATCGCTCGTTGGGTCCCCCTCAGTCCCTATATTTCATAAAGGTTTGTCCGAACTCCAAGTGTAGTGCCACTGACAATGTCGACCAAATAGTGGCGTCGAAAGGCAGGTATTCGCTAACCTTACATAAGAACAGTAACACACGATGATAGTATAGATGTAACCACGATTAAAAAAATAGATATATCCGTGACAACCAGTAGGCCTATGCAGAACGTACGACACATATGATATTTTACCCGAACTTGATATTTTCGTTAGATCTAACAAGGTTATAACACTAACCTTCCGTGGGAGGCAATGAGACATACAACTAGCCTATACCGTGCATACATATATGTGATTGTTATATCCGTGTTGCTTTGCTTGAAGTCTGTGCGTATTGTACATTCACAGTTTGCATATGAGCCAACAATAGGCTACATTGTTACCAATTACTTGACTTGTTCATGAAATGCCATACTTTTTTTTTAAAATAAAAGCGACAGAATTGAGGTGAACTGTTGTTTCCCCCACTGTTGTCAGTATTATTATTACAGTAGGCGATGCTGCGATATAAAATTGTTGGCACTTCAAGTATCCGTATGCTTGTAAGTTACATGCAAGGAAGATGAATTGGTAAAATATAATATTATATTTTTATGCATAGGTGTGTGAAGGGGGAGAATGAGAGGGGATTTCAAGAGCCTTTCTCAGAATACTTTTTAAGAGTGACTATATAAATATGGCTGGCGGAGTGGGGTGAAGGGAGAGGGATTCAGTATGGAGGAATACGGGGTGATATCGAAACGGATACAAGGAAACATGTTTTAACTGCGAGTGAAAACCAGATGGTAGCCTACTTACCACTGTATGGACAGTATCGTGGTGCGTTGTTGGGTGTAGTAAACCGAAACCTTTGATTTACAAAGACTGAAATGAAGCAGGACTTAAAGATACTTTACAAGAAACAATATAGTTTACTTCACATGAAACGAAATAGAAATATTGCTTTCCTTTGTGCAGTAAGTAATCCTGTTAGTTATTGCACGTAGTCCACAGAGGATGTTTGATCAGTTATGTCGCCGATATATACGCAGACAAGGAATGTAATAAATATGAAATATTAGTTGTGAATTCAGCGGAGTCGTATGATCATGTGGGATTGACGTGGCAGTGGCGTGGGTTTACATATTTGATATCGATAACGGAACGCATAAGTAAGCCAATCACAACACGATAAATATATCGTAAATTAACAACAAAACCGAAAGTAGGTGTGTCTAAAATGGACGGAATCCTTTAAGCTTGATGTATTATATAATACGATTAAAACCGAGACAAACGCCGCACGGTCTAGGAAGACTATAAAACAGTGGCGTGTGCAAATAGGAGCTTGTGGTTTCTTCCCGGGATGGTGGGTTTGCCAGGTCCGGAGCAGCCTCCGAAGTATTTATTTATCCAAGAACTTTGGCTTCCATGCTGAATATTTTGCTTGTCTGCCTACCAACATAAAATAAAATAATAGTAATTAATAGTCTGTTTTGTATAATAGTGCAGTTTGCTAGCCTGAAGGCTCGATCGGGCATGTTGCACTCTGATCACATCGGGAAGGGTGAGTTCCACCCACTTCTGATAGTCGGGTGATGCTTCAGTCGGGGGTGTTTTGCATTCAGTCAGGGAAGAATTAGACCACTGCAATAAGGTGCAAAAGTTTGAGTTCAGGGCTACTTGTATAGATCTAATTTAAATTCTAAATATGCCTCAAAATACATCATTTAACGCCTAATATTTGTCGAGCGGGAGGATCACAACTCACCACCTCCCCCTACCCCCCCCCCCAACACAGGAGAAAGCTTCAATGACACCAGTGCAACACTCCCTTTTTT
>JAIPMN010011642.1:0-16565 GCA_020650975.1 Apostichopus californicus
TGACACATGTCTCCCTAGCAGGATTTGATTGCAGTGAAGGAATGAAGGCCTGCAGCACAGGAGATTGTCTTTTTATCAAATCCTGTAGTAGAACCTATGCAATGTATTGTAGCGTTGCCGCCAAATTGTAGAAAGTTTAACGGAACTGTTCCACAGTAAATTGAGGAAACTTTCACAGAAAAGTTGACTGGTTAAAGAATAACATTGTAGCTCCAAAATAAGTCACGAAACACAGCTATTAAAGTTGGCTTCTATTTATTAATGCAAGACACTGACTTAAAAGGCTAAAAAACAACAAGGTAAACAAGAACTGACTGAATAATTACTAACAGCTGACAACTTACAACTAACAACTAAACAACTGACCGAGTGACACAGACTAAAACTGATAACTGCAGAGAACTGCTAGAGTAGCAAACTAAATGGTAGCTGACCACTGACCCAATTATACGTGCCAACTGAACTGACCATAACTGGTAACTGAACTGACAACTAACAACTGGCATCTCGCTGCTGCCCACTGACTACATCCCTAATTAAACAGAACCCATGCCCAGCTACTGACCACCAATCCTGATAAGCTAAGGCAGCTGTCTTCGCACCTTTTTACAAAGAATAATATAAGCACATGCATACAATGAAACTTTCCCAGGACTAATAATAAGATAAAAGCATGCAGTAAAACTTTCCCAGGCTTTTAAATCAAGATAAGATACGCTTATGACACTTATTCTTATGACTCATTAGGTTTTTTAATAAACACTTACAGATTCTCAGGAGTACGGATTACAAAGACTAAAGGCTCTTTCATTATAGTCATATATACTACAATGAGTGTAAACAAATATGTGTGAGAAATTCTAGTTTCTCACCACCCTGAAATCACTACAGTATGTTATATTGTATACAATGTTTAAAATTACAATGTTTTATTACAGCTTTGGAAGTAATTTGCACTTCAAGTCAACGGTTATTAACGAATGACAGCACAAACTATAAAGAGTGGCATTGCGATACTACTTGGATCCCCTTGAAACTTGGGATTTGTGTTAAATAAAACGGATTAATTTAGCGCTCGCTTTTGTGTAGCAGTTTTGAGATTTATATACATCTTGTTTCCCATAGAATACAGAGACAATTATGTGATTCTGTATACAACAATTGCTCAATATATGTGTGCATTTGGGTAGAGAGTTTTAGGTAGCATTTATGCTAAGAGATAAATTGTTCCCCTGTTATGGTCGAGTCTACTTACGAACAGCTGCAAATAATCTTTGAAATTTTAATAGTATGGATGGCAACTAGTTAGCCTGTGTTTGATAATATTCTGACCTAGTTGGTCCTCTTTGAGACAAGAGCTGGTAGTTTGTTAGTTTCATTACAGTAAACTTCACCTCCAATGATTGAAGTTATCAATCTCTTCTTAGGATGACCTAAAGCACAAAATTCATTTTCATATTTTTGCAGAATGTTATAAAACACTCTTTTTATTAATCCTGTTTGTATTTTGCAAACCACTTTAAAAAAAAAAAAATTATCAATTAAAGTGGCTGGTCTATTGTGTCTAACACACTGACTGTCAGGTCAGTTTCTCAGATACAACATCAAACTCAATAGGAAATCTTTGATACAAAGCTATGACTTTTACGGCCTCAAATAGCATTGTTTACAGTGTAGTAATAAACTTGTCACGGACAAATGGAGTTGAATTTCATCATTAGTTGTTGATTTGAAGTGAAAGCAACATATTTCGGTTGAGTTATCAAAATTTATATACAAAAAAATGGTCTGGTGTGATTAAGTAAGATCATACTTGAAGATATTGAAATTGGCTCATGTGTGAGGCGTTAGAATTGTCAGAATAATATTCAAAATGTCAAACTCAGCTATCGTCAAATGTCCAGTGCTGAATCTGTCTTTCAGTCCAACAGGCAATTGGTTTTCATAATGTTTAGTTTTGATAAAATGACATATCTTAAGCTATTTTATTTCTTATCCAGGAAAGGAACTGGAGGAACTTTTGACTGAAGTAATGGCTGAGGTAAGTCAATATTAGTCGGAACAACGGTTGTTCTTAAAGTTTGACCTTAGTCTGCAATAGTTTATTATTGCATTTGGTTAACCTGGAAAGAAATTGAAAGATCAAATAATAAAAAAAAAAACAAATAATAAAAACAAAAAAACAAACAAACAATGAATAGTGATATTTTTGGTCAAATTCAGAGAAACTTGCACCATTATTTACATCTGTCATGACTTATAAAACCTTGTAATCATAGATGGTGCAGGATTCTGGGAGAAAGGGGAAGATTTTGCCATTTTAGAAATTTAAACACAGTATGGATGAGACTAGACACAAGGATTGTTGACTGTTCATTACTTTTTTTGCAAGAAATCTTGATTCTCTTCCATCAAAATTCCATGCTGGTTATCTCAAAGTTTAATGTCTGAACAAATTTACAGGCTTTTTAATATTAAAATTGAAAATTTATATCTTTTCCTTAGTCTTTAAACACAAGGGTTAACCAGTAATTTCAACGGTGCATCAAATTTTTACACAAATTTTTTCACTTTCTCAGTATGGTGAAGGCGTCGAAGAACCGATCCCAGTGTCCAGCCAGGTCCTCGAAGCTCCCAAACCGATGAAAGTTTCCCCGCCCGTAAAAATCAAACAGTGTCTGAAGCCAAGCATGAAGCAGAGAATTAAAAAGCAGGCGAAGAAACGAGCGGCCCTAGAAATGACCGAACAGGAGAAAGATGAGGTCACGCAACAGTTACAGCAGGTTTGGTTTTGATCTTCTTCTGGATTTGATCATATTTTTAAAAATTTAATAAATTAACAAATCAGACGGTATGATCCATAATATAAACATGTGATTAGTATTGAACTCTACACAGCAACACTGTGGTAACGTTTTATGTCTTACTTATACATAATGATCGGGAAGTTGTTAATGCAGGTCACTTACTTTCGTTACACACTTTCCCACCCCACCCCCACCCCACCCCATTTTCATGTTGCTATCAATAAAAATAAGTTGCCTGATTACAAAATTCCCTTTTGTATATTTAATTGTCTTGTATTCTGATTGCCATCGTGGTTTAAACATTTTGATATCGTTTCGCTAATTGGCAGACGATCTCGATAGATCGCCTATTTCGTAATATTACAACAACACTAGTGTGTACACAGACTTAATAATTATGTCAGATATAGTGAAGTAGTAGAGGCAATGCTATGTATAAACCTTTCTCATTTCATGAGTAGTGAATGTCCTCTCTCCCACTCACTTTATAGTATGTTCAGTTACTGACCCAGATGTACCTATTGACGAGGGAAAATCCATCGCAGCAGGCAACAGCCATTCAAGCCAAATCCTACGTGGTAAGCACAAAAAGTTAATTTTTATTTCATTTTCGGACCGGTTATGAATTGCTTCCACATTTCCATCAAGATACTTAAAACTGTTCTCTTTCCCTTCTTGGGGTCATTTATCACCATCTTAAATGATTTAACTGTTTTGGCCAAAATACTTTGTCAGTAGGTTTGACCTATCCGTTTGATATCCTATCTGCGTTTCCTTTAAGCTTTCTATTTTGTTTATAACTTTTGTATTTCTGCTAGAAGTTTGCCTCTTTTATTTCAGAAAATTTAATTTTAAATTTTCGTTACCATATTTTAATCATCTATTCAAACCCAGACAAACATATCTGGGTGTTAGACACCAAAAACCACCATGTGGTCTGTTTGGTAAAGTTGGCTTGTCTTTGAATAAATCTCACCTTCACATCTCCTGTCTGCCAGGAATATTCTTTCAAAATTCAACCAGATGTGATTATTTTTATTTAAACTGGAACACTTAATCTAGAATACCATTTAAATTCAAAGAAGAGTTTGCTAAATATCAGCTGTTAAAGAATATAAGTTACATTTTAATATTCAGAACAGGTGTAATGTAGTGGTTATGCAAAAAAGCTAAATGCCAACTGTTGTCAACTTTCTGATCTTGAAGCAGAGCGCTAAGTAGTTGCATTTCGATAACATTTTGCTTCCCACTAGATTCATAAGTTACTAGCGTAAGGGTACTGTAAAACAACAGTGCTTCCCATGCAAGCTCAGTTATGGGATTTATTTTCTTCAGGTTTGGAAATGTGCAATGATGTTCTACTTATCTCCAATATATAACCACAATATCATGTTCATAGTTGCCAGCTATTGTTTATGGTGTGACTTAATATGTTCAAAGGCAGTAGGTACAGCTACTAGAGAATGCAGTACATCTATGCTCAGTGTTGTTGTTTGCTATGATAGTGTATCGTTAGCCATATCACCAGCTAATTCGGCTACGACGTGGGTCCTGTCGTAGTAGTATGAGACAGTTAAAATATATGTACACAACTATAAACACGAACTGAGATGGCGTGGAACTCTTTCTAACATTTATTAACTATATACAACAATGTGCGTCGGCTGAGACCCAATCCAGACTACCCGAGCCTCAGCTCCTTACAATATGTATCCGTAAGACACTTAACAAAGAACACACAATTACACTAACACAATTACCAACATAACTGATATGCAGACAACTACAACAACACGTGCAAATTAACATATACAAAGAAAGTAACAATACGATGGTATGCCAACATCGTGTGGCTATAACAATAACATTTAAACCCAAAAGAATGGTGTGCAATCTTTACTCTTACAATATGCTAACAACTACAAAACATCTCTGTTGACAATGATACAACAAACAGACAAAATGGTCTCTACACATTTGCATTTTTGATGATGATGGTACAAAATTTCTCTGCAGACTTTAACAAGTTGCTGTCGTAATTCCCTCTCTTAATTTGCTTTTGTCTTTGTAGAATGAGTTGAATCACTTTGCAAATGTCTTCGAGGAGAGCACAGAATCGCTCGGATGCGGTAAGCTGACCTCGTGTTTTCGAGTATTCAGTCTGCAAGAGGCTTTAAATATCGTCAACGTACCTTTCACGGTAACCGGTGAGTCGTAAGGAATATGCAAATTGGCCGTTAATATTGGGCTGATAGATATTTTATGCCATATCTACGGTTTTTTGGGGGCTTTCAAAAGGAATCAATCAATTAAAGTAATGTAATTTTCAGCTTTTTGCTTGTTTGTTCTTGCTTCTTGCAGTAGTTGTTCCACACCTCTGCATCATTTCCTGCAGGCATTGATTGTGAAAATTATGCAAAGGATAAAATTTCTTATGTTCTAATGCAACAACTCAGATTTAGGTACACAGTCAGTTGTTAATGAACTTTTGATCTGGGAATCGAGTTTCTTTGATGATCAAAGTTTTGATACCGCATTATTTGTGGATTCGCAAAATGTGATAGTTTGTGACGAAATCAGCTATAAACGCGAATGCCTCCAGTGTTTTATGGAACAAAGTTAGTTCTTTAAGAGTGATCCCCCCCCCTCCCCACCTCCATTGTCAGTCGGTGTAAAATGTTCTGTCTGGGGATGATTTACATACATTTACAGAGGAATTAGAGAAATGTTCCATGCCCAGGACTCCCCTTCCATAAAGGTTCACACCCCTACATAAACCAGTTGCGGGGACTTTTGAATTCCCCATCCCCCTACCTCCCAACACCACACACCTTTGAAATCCTGTGCACATCACTTTGTGGTTCTCAAAAGGGTTTTTTAGGCACAATTATTAAAATGTACTGTCAGTATTCACACATGGATTATTACATGTTCAAGGTGGATTTATGTATCTTTTTCAAAATATCTGCTTTGTTTAATACTTTGTGTCATGGAAGAATGTTGTGTGTTAATTAGATTAGATGTCTTGTCTTGTCTTGTTAGAATAACAGATATTGTGCTTCCAAAGCTATATGCTAATAGAGTGAAAGCTTGAGCTTGGCTAAATGTCTTGTACTTCATAAGATATGTCAGAGTCAGGTATGAGAGTCAGATATGAGAGACAGGTATGAGAGTCAGGTATGAGAGTCAGATATTAAAGTCAAGTGTGAGATACAGGTATCAGAGTCAGGTATGAGAGTCAGATATCAGAGTCAGGTATTAGAGTCAGGTATGAGAGACAAGTAGGAGACACAGTTTGAGAGTCAGATATGAAAGACAGGGATGAGAGTCAGGTGTGAGTTACAGGTATGAGATACAGGTATGAGAGTCAGGTATGAAAGTCAGGTATTAGAGTCAGGTATGAGAGTCAGGTGTGAGAAACAAGTAGGAGACAGTTATGAGAGTCAGGTATGAGAGTCAGATATGAATGACAGGTATGAGATACAGGTATGAGAGTCAGATATGTGAGGCAGGTATGAGAGTCAGATGTGAGTTACAGGTATGAACGAAATGACTAGAGTCAAATATCAGAGTCACGATATGAGAGTGCAGGGCATAATTGATCTGGTATTGCATTGCAAAGTTTTATGCTAAATAGGCAAATTACTATCCAAGTGCAAAGAGTTATCAGTCTTGTACACAAGGACAGTAGTATTTTCAAGAGACAAAGTTCAGAGGTTTCAAAGCTGCTACAGTACACGAAAGTTTAACACCGAAGTAAG
This sequence comes from Apostichopus californicus, assembly GCA_020650975.1. NCBI lineage: Eukaryota > Metazoa > Echinodermata > Holothuroidea > Aspidochirotida > Stichopodidae > Apostichopus > Apostichopus californicus. The sequence goes on from JAIPMN010011642.1 coordinate 6,569, forward strand.
GTAGGAGAGTCAGTGTATATGTGAGTCAGACATGAGAGTCTGGTATGTTAGTCAGGCATGAGAGTCAGATAGGGAGAGTCACTCAAATGTCAAGATATGAGAATCACGATATGAGAATCAATATATGAGAAGCACGATATACATATCAGGTACGACAGTCACAATATACGTGTCAGATGAGTCAGTATATGGGAGTCAGGTACCAGAACCAAGATGTGAGAGTCAGATATGAGAGTCTATGTGTGAAGTCATCACACTATTAAAGTTAAGTTATGAGATGCAGGTGTGAGAGTCACAATATGAGAGTCAGGTATGAGAGTCAAATATGAGTCATGTTATAAATGTTACAACCTGGAAAATAGAAAAATCAGATGCGAAATCAAGTGAATCATGGTTGTATCTGCCTGCATCACTTAACCTGCCCCCTGAACTTTTCCTTTGCATATCGTCAGTTGTAGAATGTGCCTGTTATTGCAAGTTCTACTTTAAAATGCTACGCAGGTACATATGCATCTAAGGTAAAGGGACGAGATGCCTTGTATCTTACACTCGTACATTCCGTTTCAAACCCAATTAACAGATTTGGCTCATCTAAGAAAAATTCTTCATTACTGATAGAAAAGATCATTTGAAAGGATTATAAGAACCTGTAACCTAGAGGTTGAGATAAATCAGGGCTTCACAGCATTGTTGTCAACATTAGTTACCTATGGTAACATAAAATGTAAACAGCAGAAGTTTCAGAAATATGAACCGACCAAGAATCTTGAACTTTGAACACGTTGAAGGGGCATGTCTCTTGAAACCTTTCAACCGATTTTGAAGAAAGTGATTTTGCTCTCACTTTGTGAATTATTTCTAGCACAAGAAGAAAATTAATTTGTCAACAGTCGTTGTTGACCAAGTTTACTTTGCCAGGTGACGTGAAAATGTTGACACCTAAAACTTGTTTCTTAATTTGTTTTCATTTTGGGGATATTTAAAAAAAAAAAATTTCTTTTTCAACTAACGACAGTATTCTTTTCCTTTTCTTGTTTTTTCTTTCTTCTCCCCGATTCATTCCAAGTCGGTAACCGCTTTCATAATTGTACCTAGCTGCTTGCTAATTGACAGTAATTTTATTCAGACAACCAAAATTATTCTTTAGGCAGGTGTTTGCTTAAGTATCTGAAAGTCTATCTCGTCCACCTACACAACATGTACATACTGACGACGTAAATTATTCTTTAATAAAAAAAAATAGAAAAGCACCTGAAAATGCCCAAAAAAATGTAATCACATTCTTCCCCCCCCCTTTTTTTTCTTGTGGGAGAAATTTGTCTTTCTTATCTATTTGGCAGCAGCCCAAAAACTCATAAAAATCTGTGATCAAATTACGGATGCCAGAGGCTTGAGTAATGAAAGAAAAATCAATTATGGTGAAAAGTGAATTTGATGGAGAGATTCCCTAGGAGGCAAGAGGCCAATTAAAGGTGACCTGCGGTTCAGCAAAAAACTGTTTAGGTTGCTCGTGGCAGATGTTCCGTGGAGCGACGTTATTTATAGAGATTTCCACTTTGAATTGACATTTCATGATAAAAGGCAGCAGGGCTAAAAGCTCGTGGGAAAACTTTACGGAAAAGGGAATGTGTCTGCGGTATTGATTCAGATGTTTGGCTTTTTTCTTCCGTGCTGTTATCTCTTTGTTATGTATTTATTCATTTTAGCAGAAAAATACTTATTTTCTTTTGATATGTTTCTGTCTGAACAATTAGAAAGATGTTATATATATTTTGATCTTAATGTGTTCATTTTTTTTTTTTTTCGATAAAGTAAAATTTTCGACAATAGAAAACATGACTGGTATCATAATCACTTTCGGGCCTAATGGGACATTGACTTGATATGTTAATATTTGTTTTGAGCTTTTTAGGATTTTTCCACACTTTATAGCAAGCCTTCAGACCTTCCTGCATTTAATTAATATTCCTATCTTTGTCGTAGACTGTATTGATATGTTCTCCTTTAAATGAAAGGAGCATATTGAGTTTAAGTATCACCCCAAAGTGATGCCTGCATACCATTATTTGTGCTCCTTACACTACTCCAAACATGTACCAAACATATTTTGCGCGAAAAACGTCTCGAATCTTACCAAATTTAGCAAAAAGGATGAACATTTTGGTCAGCAAAATGGCTAATTCTCCAAGGATATGTCATGCATATAAACGTTCTCTATATTACGTATGCATGAAGGTCACGTCAGGGTGCCTCAGTACTGGGCAATTCCTGTGCACATACCTGTGAAATTTCTGGATTATTAACCATTCCATATATACTGTACCAGTGTGCGAACCATATATATGTATGTACAATTTGAACAACACGTTAAATTGAAGTTCTGATAAAATTAGCGAAATTATGGAACGTACGTACCATGGATTATATCGAAGGCCTCATGCCTTAGCACCGTAGCGTAAGTCTAGTTTATTATTCATTGTTTTTATACGCCTTGCATTTGCCATGATTGATTCGTTTCATGATCGTCTAAAACACCAACTAACCTTACTTGTTATTAATTCACTAATGGTACTGTATGTACCTATGATTTGTCTGCGTTAGGCTTGCTAGCTCGTTGGTGTTACCAAAAGCTTCATTTCGTGTAATGTCTATTAAGAGCTTATTTTTCTTGTTTTTGGAGGTTTTGATCGGCATTTAGTAGTATAGGCCTACAGTACTACATCAGTGTTTGTATAAAATGAGTGAAACAGGCAGTTTGTATTGTCTGACGTCACTTGATAATGATGATTTGATTGGTTGATTTAAAATATGAATAAGAAAGGTGTGGTTTGCATGCAAAATTGTTTGGGCCAACAATATTGTCAATTTGTACGTAAAGGCTCATTATTCGTTAATTAGTAAAAGTAGTAGCTGAGTAAAAATTCTGTCACATAAATATCTTTTTCATTAATGGAATGCTAAAAATTCCAGATATGCAATATGTACCTTTAAGAGGAAATGCTATTATTACCCATAAATATTATTTTAAATTTTGGTTGATTTTTTTACAATGATCATTTTTAGGGCCTTTTTAACATTTCAAATTTTAGATAATATAATGCCATCAACTGACAGGAGGGTTAAAAGGTCATTAATATTGGCCCCAGTTTTGCTAAAAGATTTCAAAAGTATTGTCCGAGAGGCTGTAATCCTTGGAATTCTTCCTGGACATTGATGAGTATTAAAATACAGACAACTCAATATCTCAGTGTTGGTGACTACTTTTAAAGTTACGGTAAAATGTTTGTTGAAGTTTTAACATAGGTGACCGTTATGTGACTTCCTAGCATAGTTGCAGACAATACTGGTGCCCTTCATAAAGGCTATATGATGCCCTTCAGAAAGGCTATATAATGCCCTTCATAAAGGCTATATAATGCCCTTCATAAAGGCTATATGATGCCCTTCATAAAGGCTATATGACGCCCTTCATAAAGGCTATATGATGCCCTTCATAGAGGCTTTATGATGCCCTTCATAGAGGCTATATGATGCCCTTCATAGAGGCTATATGATGCCCTTCATAAAGGCTATATGATGCCCTTCATAAAGGCTACAGTATATGATGCCCTTCTTAGAGGCTATATGATGCCCTTCATAAAGGCTATATGATGCCCTTCATAAAGGCTATATGACGCCCTTCATAAAGGCTATATGATGCCCTTCATAGAGGCTTTATGATGCCCTTCATAGAGGCTATATGATGCCCTTCATAGAGGCTATATGATGCCCTTCATAAAGGCTATATGATGCCCTTCATAAAGGCTACAGTATATGATGCCCTTCTTAGAGGCTATATGATGCCCTTCATAAAGGCTATATGATGCCCTTCATAAAGGCTATATGATGCCCTTCATAAAGGCTATATGATGTCCTTCTTAGAGGCTATATGATGCCCTTCATAAAAGCTACGAAAAGTTATTTGGAGGTGTTTTTTTTAGGTAGAAGTGTAGTCTTGTGCTTGAATGATGGTTATTATTTTTTCAGTTACTGTTCTTCAACATGCCTAGATTGATTTCCAAAACTTCTATTATTTAAATTAGAATGATCCTATAACTAGTATTAGTTGTTATGCGTATGTTCATATACTGCATTCTTCACTTTCAGTAGCTTTTCTGTAGAATGTTACTTTTACCAATTTGTATTTGGCATTTTGACTGAAGCTTCTTTCTCCCTTTTTGGTGCAGCACCAGCGAATGCCTGTCACGGTCGCATTCCGATTCCGGTACCGGTGAGGTCTGCAGAAATAATGTCTACGAGTCGGGTCTTCATGTATCCAGAGCTGCTTCCAATAACTGGCTTTCCCTTCAAGCAACCCAGGAAAGTGTTCTTCTCAAAGGCGGAGGACAAGTAAGTCCTGACTTTTAGAACAAACACATTAATGTGGTCTTTGGTCTGAAAGAAGTGTGCTCGAATTTAAGGCATGCTGAGGGGATATGCAAATCAATCTGTGACATCACCTTAAGGAATGTGAATGGGAGAGGGTTAATGTAGAGATACATTGTTCCTTGCAGTGAGTGAGTCCTTTGTTGAGAGTCCTTTGCAATGAGTCCCTCCCAGTCAGTCCCTCAAACCTATGCTATTCTAGCATAGTAAATTGTACTCATCCACATATGAGTCCCTTCCAGTGAGTCCCTCAAACCTGTGCTATTCTAGCATAGTCACCTGTACTCATCCACATAGATTTGTACTCCTACTCGTGCACGGGGTACCTAAGAAATCTAGCAGAGATACAAGTACAAGAGTGAGTACTCATACTTGTACTCGTTATCACGTTGTTGTACTCACACTACAGTTTGAGTTTACTTGTACTCCTTATCAGTTGAGTTTACTTGTACTCGTTAACACGTTGTTGTACTCACACTACAGTTTGAGTTTACTTGTACTCGTTATCACGTTGTTGTACTCACACTACAGTTTGAGTTTACATGTACTCGTTATCACGTTGTTGTACTCACACTACAGTTTGAGTTTTCCCCCCTCTGGAAATTCCCATGCCTTCCTTGCAATGATGTCATATTGCAGGCGCGGATCCATGGGGGGTCCAGGGGGTCCGGACCCCCCCCTGCTCTTGGCCAAAAAAAAAAAAAAAAAGAGAAAAAAAAGAGAAAAAAAAAAGAGAGAAAAAAAGAGAGAGAGACAAAAATAATTAAATTAAACGCCAATTTTAAACTTGTAGAACGTCAGAAGGGCGGTTATCCTTACAAGTCAGCCAGGTGTGTCTTTTCCGTCAAATGAACTATAGTGTGCACGCGTGCTACACATGCCAAAAATGCCTAAAAATCTCAATTTTCAAACTCGTACTGATGCAGATACATTTCGAGTGAGTTTTTGTAGGTGCTTTGCATGGCTAAATTGAAGGGGGTTCCCTGTTGTACTTAAATATCCAAGAATTTCACAATGGATAGAGGGAAACCCACTCCCCTTAGACCCTAGGATCACTGGAGGCCAAACCCCTCACCCTTCCAGAATCCTGGATCCGGCCCTGCATCAAACAGTGGTGACGGAACGGGAGGGGGATTGGGGGCTAAAGGCATTATGATTTTTGTATCATCTCAACTCATCTGATACGGTATGGTATGTATTACTATATTTCATAGATTGTTTTTTTCTCATCAATTGAGAAATTGCAGACATGAGATCCATATTTTCAGGCTAGGTACATGCAGCTTGCAATACTCGGGAAGTGCCGTTTCCGGCCATCTGGGGGGTTTGTAAAGCCAAAAATTTTCTGGTACGCTCCGCGCCAACCGATGGAAGCGCTCCGCTTAGATAGTCTTACGTTCAGGCGCGGCTGGACCAGTCAGACCCCCCCCTGTCACAAATCCTGCATCCGCCCCTGTATTGTCCAAACTGTTTTGAAGTTATGTAACGATATACTGCCGGAAGTATTTCTATGATGTCTTTATAGTTACTTTGCTTTGCAAGTTAAATAGCAGCTATGTCAGAACCATCCTATTATTTTGTGTAGTTCATTGAAGTGTAAGAGGTTAAATAGTTTGATGGTTTCACTGCGAGACTAAGATTTAGGTCTGCTTTTAAAAATGGTCTCATTTATTATTATGATTATTATTTTTTTACTATCATAATTTTCTAAAAATAATTTCTTACAGTTTATTGGTGTTAGGTCTAGACCAGTTTGAGGATTTTGAACACCCAGAGGCTCTGGTGGTAGAACATATGCTCCCTACCAAGACATCGCAACAGCTAAAACATCACATCAAGAACAGCACAAAGAAGGGACTTTCAAACGTCATAACGGTAGGTCTTTAGACTTGTCCATCTATTTCAAGTCGGACGTAAAGAATAGTTGTAAGTATTTATAAAGTAAATGGTTCTGGTGACAAACCAACGTTACAAGCGCTCTCTCTCGAAAAATATGTTCAAAAATCTTTCTAGATTTTTAGGTGACCATAGTACCCACCACGTTTCAACCTTTTAAAGTCTTTCTAAGTTTTTACCTTTTCTACAGAGTTAAAAGTATAATCATGATATTAGCCTATTCTTTCGTTGAACGTTGACATTGCAAGATTAGGAAGACAAATTGCACTTAACATGCTACATTGGTGAACTATACTTGTGCTGAGGGAAGATGCTTCAGTGGTTTAGTCCAGATTCTTCAGCTTTAGAGAGATAATGTGCTGTAGGAGAACATTTCTTGCCCGCTTCTTTGCACACTGTGTACTTTGGCAAGGTTATCACTCCAGAAAGATAATTAGCAACAATTGATGTTGGTATTTTGTTGATTTTGTTTAAAGCCAAAAGTTTTCCTAGTTAAAACCACTGGTAGTATAAGTGACATTTTGATTGTGGTGTGTTTTAGCACCATATATGCCAGGTGAGGCAGAATAGGCAGTGCGGGGGACAAATGGGAGGGTTGAGGAAGCGATTGAATAACAAATTGGGGGCAGGGAAGGGACAAGTGAGACAACAAGGACCACCTTACCTGAGGTAGCTTACCTTATTTACAACAAAAAGTTTGAGGTTATCTCGACAAGAATTCTTGAGACATCAGAAACATCTTGTAGTGCTTGGATTGCTTTCATACTCTTTGCTTGCTCTAATTTGTCAATTTTTCTGTGATTCTTTGGTAATTTTCGCTATGAGGTAATTGTCAGCAGTTTATTTTATTTGTAATTGTATTAGCTCTGTACAGCTGGCCCATATATATATAACAGATGATAATATATGGCATCACACATAATGTAATGTGCAATGTCATGTACTGTAAAACATATGTAACAATTAACTTTGACATATATGTTACATGAAATATTTAATCTCAGGAATTTGCATTTGCTATGCTGATATATGTATAGTTGAGTCAAGAGGACAATGAATTAACACAAAAATTGCCGGCTTTGAATTTTCCCTTTCTTCATTTTTCAGGGAATTATTTATCCAGCTGTCGTATCACAAAATACTATGCAAAGTGAACATATTGCTGTGCAGAATCTTAGCAGTTTTTTTTCTGCACACAGTAACCATATATGTATTTTATGTGAGACAAAGTTTAGTCTTCAATTTTGCTAAACAAACTTGAAATACTAAAGTACTCTTGACAGAAATTAGAAATTGAAAAAATTGAATTGAGTATGTAACAGTCCTCTCTGACACTTGTGCAGCATCTGTTTGCAAGTTTTTATTAATTTTGTGACTTTTTACAGTCATGGTGACATAAACAGAGCATGACAGTGAAATTTAGTAACGAACCAAAGCAATGTTCTGTTTTTGTTTCATCTCAATCGTCCATGTAAAGAATATTTGTATCATGGCTTATAGAAAAGTCCAAAAGCAATATATATTAATTTGACATTTCAACGTTTCTTGGAAAAGGTATTGAATTAAATTACGTTAGACTTAAAAAGCAAGTATGAAATTTTAATCCCCAAAAGTCATAAGATTTGAATTTTTTTTCATTGTCCTACCCTCACTTTGTTTTTGAAAAGTCTCATATTTTGGAAGGTTAATCTCAATCAATTATTGATAAAGTATACAATGAAGAAGTGATGAAAGATTGTGGAGCATTGAAGGGAAACCACCTCTAGGAGGTGTAAGTAGACCCAGCAGAATAGCCTATGAGTCAAACCACCTCTAGGAGGTGTAAGTAGACCCAGCAGAATAGCCTACTGTATGAGTCAAACCACCTCTAGGAGGTGTAAGTAGACCCAGCAGAATAGCCTTTGAGTCAAACCACCTCTAGGAGGTGTAAGTAGACCCATCAGAATAGCCTGTAAGTCAAACCACCTCTAGGAGGTGTAAGTAGACCCAGTAGAATAGCCTATGAGTCAAACCACCTCTAGGAGGTGTAAGTAGACCCAGCAGAATAGCCTATGAGTCAAACCACCTCTAGGAGGTGTAAGTAGACCCAGCAGAATAGCCTATGAGTTAAACTACCTCTAGGAGGTGTAAGTAGACCCGGCAGAATAGCCTATGAGTCAAACCACCTCTAGGAGGTGTAAGTAGACCCAGCAGAATAGCCTATGAGTTAAACTACCTCTAGGAGGTGTAAGTAGACCCGGCAGAATAGCCTATTAGCCAAACCACCTCTAGGAGGTGTAAGTAGACCCAGCAGAATAGCCTATGAGTCAAACCACCTCTAGGAGGTGTAAGTAGACCCAGCAGAATAGCCTATGAGTAAAAAGCTTGGCCTGAAATCAAAGGAACAATTGAGACAGCAGCGATTTGCGTTTGGTACAGTTAGTTAAATCCTTGAGTTGTGCAAGAAATGTACATGTTAGATTTAAAACCCCAATTTGGTGGACGAAACATCAGGTGTTCCATGAGACATTTAAAACCGAGTTAGAAAGAGATAATTCACATGCCAAGTTTGTGTTGAAGCTTAAAACAACTCTGAAATGTCAGAAAAACATGTACACCAAAAAAGTCTACAACTTAAACACTAAATACGTGTGCATTTTATCAAAGTTCATTTTTCAAGATAGCTTGTTTACTTATTTGTATCCTACGCCGATTAAGAAATTGAACGACACTACTTCAGTTGCACAAAATGATGGGCTCACGTTAAATCCAATAAAACATTAACAGTGTAGGATACTGTTGTTTTTTATTCACTCACACACCCCATCTTAGAGAAAATCCAGAAAGTATAAATTGATAATGATAAACCGGCTTTACCGTATCTCTTAGTTATTTATAGATCAAAAAGTGTCTCAAAATGTTGCCAAAGATAATCAGGAAAATCTGGCAAATCATGTCACGTTATGATTAATTATTTTTGTGTTGTTTATAAGTTGTTACCCGTTAATCTTTCTAATTTCTGTGCCTCAGAGTTCATTAAGCACGTATTGTTTAGATTAACTTTGCAATTTCTCCAGCTAAACTTCTAGGAGAAATTGATCATTTAGCAACCTCTGAAATTAGATAAGGAAGTGCTTGAATACTTCTTTCTTCTAGTGTTTTTTTTACTAATGGCAGTAATTTGCAGATTTCCGGGAGCCCGATCGGTGATTTGTAGTGCTCTTATGATTCCTTTCTTCTAATTTATTTACTCGATTCTTTCCTATCATTTTTGTTTCTTAATCTATCCCGTGGCAGAAAGGAAAACAACATTTATGAAGTTAATTGACGTATTTAATGTACTTCCTTGGGAAAAAAAAATTAGCTAAAGCGTGGAAATTTGAGAATGACTGTTTGCAGCACTTACTAGTGAATCTGATAATTAAAAAAAGAAAAGAAAAAGGGTGAAAAAAAGGTAAAAGGAGAGTCCTCTTTCTCCTTTTTAAAAGGTTTTCTTTAATGAGAATAGTACATTAGGAACTCATTTTTCAAATGTTTGTTGACAAAATTTGGAAGTTTGTGCTCTTCCACGTCAGACAAATGCTGTTAGAACTTTTTAGACGACTGAAGTGGTACTTGTTGGCAATGTCATGCACTTGTTTGGAAGAAAATATCCATTATGGTGTTGGTCTTCCTCTAGGCCTGAGTGGTTAGTAGG
>JAIPMN010011646.1:0-15573 GCA_020650975.1 Apostichopus californicus
ATGCACATTGACATGTTGAACACGCGCGGAGCGCGCGAAAAATTTTGGTTATATTTTTCGGGCAAGTCGTTACAGCCCCCCCAAATCAAATTAGGCTCCTACGCCTATGTATCTAGTGTACATGGGCCATGTTTATATAAACTGCTGACTGAAATACATTGTGCTTGTACTGGATTGCAACTTTACCATAGACTTGGAAGGTATGAAGAAATTAGATCAATATGGAATAAAAAGTAGAGACATTTTCAAACGGAAATCAGCTTATCTAAAATGGGGCCTTGGACATGAATGGATTTCATGTTCAGTACCATATAGCCTGCAAATAAACATTAGGAATGTTGTACGGATGGATACAAGACCTTTTTGTCAAACCTTTCTGCTTCATCTTGTACTATCACACATATTTTGCCTTTCCAGTGATTCACAGCAAACTTGCCTATTCTGGGTAACAACTTCTGACATGTTTTTGGAAACCCCTTTGTGGTTTCGGTCGCATTGTGTTAGTGTTTAGTGTTTAGTCGACTACAGTACTAGGTGACAAAGCTTTGAAGAATCAACAACAAAATTTGTCAACTCACTGTCAAAACTCTTCTGTGGTAAATTGAATTTAGAATGCAGAATAGAAATATTCTTCCAGGAACAATATGTGGGGCTTACAATGTCTCCCCTACACTAGACTAAATGAATGTTAAAAACAACATTAACAAATCAGCTACATATCCCAAGACCTGGGGGCTTGGTTATTTATGAGAGAAAAATACTTATTAGTCTCCATTCAACGTATATATGCACTCCAATCTAGCGACTCTAACCCTACATAAAATGGTCACATTTTAGCAAAACGCAGCCATCTTTTGTGGTCTAACATTTTGATGCTCTATATAACGCGGTTCAGCTAAATGCAGTTTTATACTAATGGTTTAACATGTTTTTCATCTAGGAGGTGAAAGGGGAGGGGGAGAGGAGGGGGAGAGTAGGGGGAGAGAAGGGGGAGAGGGGGGAAGGGGAGACTGGGGAGAGGGGGAAGAGGAGGAGGAGGGGGCTTAGAGGACAACAAGATGACGACGCACCTGGGATGTTTTGAGTCGGCACAGACATCTTACTTAATATACTGAGGTGTGGTTAATGTATACTTCACATCCCATTTCCCCTACGCTCCTTAAACCTTTGGTAACTTTTACAGAAGCATGAATATATACAAAGACTACATATTTCTGGGTAATGCCACGTTAAATATACCAACATTTCCTAGGATGATTTAGAGCTGTTGTTTATTTGACTCTATTGCCATCTAATCTGAGAGGGTGCAACAACCGGGTCGGTGGAGCCACCCAACCCCAATGCTAGTTACGACAGATGCATGGTCACCATCAATCCATTGAGTTATCCATGGACACACAGCTAACAAGAACATCATATCAGATATACAATTATGATATTCATACATGTTAGTGTTTCATATTACCTATCTACATGATATAACTTGCAATTTTGGCATCTGTTGTAAGAACCTTATATAATCTTCGACATTTACCATCCTCAAGAGTAAAGAGGAAAAAGTGCCCTGTGATATAAAGGCTAGCAACCTTCACGTTCTGACCATTCCTAAGCAACACTTTCCATTAACCGTGAAAGCTTTCCTTTAAAACTAATTTCAAATACGACTGTACCTTGTTATAAAATCCACATGAATGCCACATGGGCATCCCAAACAACGACTTTGAAATAGACAAGAATCCAGTGCACTTGCTGCAAATGATTGACATTGGCTCTTCACCGAAAATTTTCAGTTTCGCAATATACTGTACAGGGAAACGGAAGGTCAGTCTTTGTACATTATTTCATCGCTAATGCTACAGAGTACTATGGAAGTATTGAAGTATTCACGTAAGCTGTTTTTTTCCCCTGATATCAGAACTCCTTGTATAGCCTTTGTAACGATAGATGCCGGAAAATTTAAACAAAGGCCAATAACTTCAACATGATGAGAATGTCAGATCAAAAGTCACTGTTGAAAGCATAATGATAGAAATCCTTGAATGATGATGGTGATGTGAAAATGGTGGGGGGGGGGGTGGGTGTCATAAGGGGTGCTGTGTGAATAACCAAGTAGACAGAGAACTGCAGTCATAGAGCGAAGACAGAAGAAATGTAAATCACAGGAACTTTAATATTTCAAGTTTTAACTTCATTTGTTGAAGTGGTCAAACTGGTGGCATAAATGGATTAATTTAGGAGCAATAATAACTCATGAAACCAGATCTATAATCCTGGAAATGATCAAGTTTGAAAACGATTATCTGCTTCTTGTTAAGGTCAAACTATAGAGTCTCATTGTGGTGAGATAATGTGATCAGTATGCCAACCAGATAGATAAAGAAATGCAATCGTAATGCAGAGACAGGTAAGTTGGGAACAAAGTGAATCGAGACTATCAAGATCTTTGGATTTGGCTTAGGGGTGGTGGTAACGATGTATGGCCGTCTGTTGACGTGATACCAAAACTGTTCCAATATCACTCGAATTCAAAGAAATGGTCGCTGATAGCAACTGTGTTTACATCTTTCTCAGAGTGTGTATCTAGAATATAAATCAAATTAGAATTGGCCCAAAGAAGACCAGTGAGGACACTATGCTAATAAAAAAAAAAGACAAAAAGCATTATCCAAGTAGAAAGGAAAGCTAAAAAACAGTGTAAACAGGTATTGAGTAGTAGTAGTGCAATAATACATACTCAAATTACCGTGCCTATTAGGCTGTGCACAAGACTACTTATAACATTTGTTTAATCTTCAGTGGACTGTTGCCCTTAAAGTATGCAATAATCAGAAAAGAATGCCTCCCTGTCTATAAGAGTATACACATTAATATGTGCTACAGTATAAAGTGTACCTCATTAAATAAATAAAGTAATGTTTACTCTACTAGCAACTGCTTGGAATCTGGGCTGTCGCTGGCTTACGAAAAGCTACCGTCACAAAGCTTAAAAACAAGCTCAACCCAGTTGTTATTTTTATTCCCAGCTGGAATTGTCAATGTATTATTAATGTTACTTTAAAGAAAGGAAATTAATAGAGAAAAAAATTATAATTTGGCTTGTTTGATACAGGCAACACCCAAAGCTCCTCGCTCCTGATGTGTCTAAGTCGTAGACAAAGTGTCATTAGGAAGGGCCGAGGTAAAGATGATGTTTACATTATCACCTAACAACGGAATTAATTTATGTGACGAGCGTCAAGTGATGATGCTGCCTCAATCGACTGAAATACAGAACTGCTAGCCACGCAGTATGTATAAGAAGTTAGTCAGACACTTTTGCTCCGTACAGACAAAACAGAAATGCAGAAAATGTCGCAAAGGAATTTATTCAACAAGGGTTGAGGAGGGGAGTGGAGGGGAGGGAGGTGGGTCTCATCATAGAGAACAAAGAAAGAGGGATTGCAGATGAAACAAAAAAGCTCAGAGGCTTTGTGATGCCTTACAATCAGTGAAGTCCAGCTCCCTCTACCAAACCAGTCGTATCTGTCTTTCTTAATTACATGCATAAATCAATAAAGACACTGATAAATGATAAGGATAGTGAAATTTCTGATAATATTTATCCTTTAAATCCCTTTAAATAAGAAAAAGTCAAAGGAATGTTTCCAACCCCCTACCCCCCCCCCCAACCATAACTCCAGGGGTCTGTAAAGACTACACATTTTGTTGGTCAAAAAAACTCTTTTTTTACAAGTAAACCATTGCACTACTCAACATTACATTACAATTGCAACCTATATCCCCTAGTCTGTCACAAGTATAGTCAGTTTCGGTGCCCATACTGGTAACAACCTAGGAATTATTTTTCAGCTGTATTGATAATTAAGTTGTGCACTGAACTGCAAAATATATCTGACCCTGGCTGGCTTGAAATGGCTACCAAGAGTTGTATTATTATTATTCTCAGCTATTATTCACTGTGAAATAAATTCTTCCTAGCAAATCCTCACACAGAAAATCATGGCATTAGCTTGAGTTGCCTGTATCATCTATCATGCACTTGAGTACACACAAACCTCAAGACAGTCAGAAAATTAAAGGGCCAAGTCACACAGCTGAATGGATCTGTTGCTATTATTTTGCAAACAAACATCCAATCAATGTCCGCTAGGACATGGGATAGTCAAACCAACATTTGAGAATGAACGTGGACTGCCTCCTCTCCACCACCCCCCCCCCCATGGACTGCCCTGACTAATTACCCAAGAAGTTTATGTTTATTTATCCACAGACTATAGGATACTCAGGTGTGGGTGGAGCACTAGAGTGTTAACTCACTATCAACCTGGTCCTATGCTCATTACAAAGGGAACCAACGAAAAACTGCCAGAAAGTGCCCTATTGGCAATGACTGCCTATGCCCATTGGTGCCACCTGCCTCCTCTCCTGCCACCCTCCATCCTCCCCCCCCCCCAATTGCCCTGGGCCAATACCATCAAAATGAAAGTGTTTGGTTAGGTATCAATTAACTCTAAACGAGACAGGGTTCCTTATAATTTGAGACTCACCAGTATGGAGTACCGATGAAAGAATCTCGCTTCTGTGCTGTCTTCTTGTTTTGAGCAGATACTCCAAAATCAGCTGTAAATGAACATACAAAAATGGCCGTCTTTACTACAAATCTTTTCGGGTCACTATTGTAAATATATGTATTCGATAGATAACTCAACACTTTGTACTGTAACTACCAGTAATTTAATTTTCTTAATAACCATTGTAGAGGGAAAAACCCATGAATGTTTCAAGGAGCCATTCCAATTACAGTTCAGAACTTGTTCTACGTATGGTACACAGTGCGATGGTTGTGCAACAACACCGGAACTGTTAAGTTTGGGACGTTACATTCACTGTTGGTTACTTTGAGCTCAAAGTTTGAATATCGACTTCAGAAACGCTCACGTAATCGCCAAATGTCAAACGCCCATTACGCTGGCCGGAATTCCAGCTAGAAGAGAATGTGATATAGGCCTTCGGAACGAAGACTTTAAAGGAGGGAGGGGTGACCTTGTTTAAAAACTAGGTCGATTGGTGTGTGTGTATGTTAAAGAGACTGGTAAGAGTTAGAATGAAGAAGTAAGCATCAGCTAATGTTGTTGAGCTCTTCAAGTTTTACTCGCTTTGCCTTCTAAATATAGTGCAATCAAATGAAAAAAAGCCACTTTGAATTCTGAAACTTTTAGTGCATAACCATGGTATTACCATTAAAAGTGTTAATAGAATGAGAAGGAAGGGCAATGACCTGAGGGGCTGGTCATAGAGGGCGAGCAGTGTTAAAAGGTTATCAGGACATTCTAGGCACAGTAAAACGAGGTGCTAAGGTTGTGAGGAGACAGGTAAGCGAGGAGCGAAGTAAATTCAATATACATTTAACATTTTTTCTAGCTATAATGCACAACCTCTGAACTTATTTTGTGAAGGAGAATGGATCAATTCCTTACACAAAGGACACAAATTATGCATTTATGTTGCATTTTTTTCTTCTAGAGGAGTAAGTGAATCTAACTGTGCCCCAGGAAATTGTCACTACTTCTGGTGCTAATCAGATCTGCCCCACAAAACTTAGCTGGATACTATAAGAATAAAATTTCACGGAACCTTCAGGGAACTATTTTACATCAGGTATGGCGACTCCAACTGCACTGTCACAATTCACCTTGTTAGCTTTGAAAGGATATATATTAGCTATAAAACTGTCATAAAATATTTTCACACAATATCAGAAATTAATATAATACCATGTAAACTGAGGATTAGACACTCACTTTCAAGTGTCGTGTAAGCATTCTATGACGATGAAATATAAGTGACGTTGATTCATTTTAAATCTGAAGGACGCCATTTGTGAAATACTCGAGGAAGAAATAACACATCTTTCTTAATTTCATCCTTTATTGAGGTTTATGCATGTTTATACTGTATAAAGTATATGGTCAAAATTAAGGTCATACATTTATCATTATATATCAATTGTATATGTGATTTTGGAACCCAAAATGAAAGTTTTTCATTAAAGTTGCTCTGCGTTTCTTACCTAGTTTAATGTTGCCTGCAGCAGTGAGAAGAATATTACCCGCTTTCAAATCTCTATGAATGACTCGTGAACTGTGTAAAAATACTAAAGCTTCCAGAGTTTGTTTGCAGACCACTTTGATCTGGGGTTCCATCAACGGTTTCTCCAGCTCCAACATGATGTCGTCCAGAGCACCGCCTTCGCAAAATTCTATAAGCATCTGCAAAGGAAACGAATCGATGGAGAAAAAATCATGATGAGAGTGTTTAATACTGAGTGCAAGACATACAGTACAGTAGGTTCACTAGGTACAGATGAGAAGGCAATGGAGAGAGAGTGTGACCAGTGACTTGGGAAACTTTGGATAAATATATATATATTTTTTTTAAAACAGAAATCAACCTCTCATTTGTTGACAAAGTTAAAAAAGCTTATCATAAATACTGATATGTTTGGTTTTTTAATCCTGTATTTATGTTTTATTAATGTAATGAATCTTTGTAGAGTGAAGTGGATAAACTATTCAAATCTTGAATGAAAATCAAACACAGGTAAATTAGGATTAAGAGTGTGAGATGAGACAGGTAGGAAAGAGGAAATGATGTAACTTTGATTGATTCATCACTTTAAGGGGCGCTGAGGCTGTTCACACCATCTAAATCCATTCATATAATGGACAATGTTTTGCACATATATACATGGAATAATTTTTTATTATTATTATTTTTTAGTATTATTTTTTAGTATTTCATCGCAAAAAACGTATATAAATCACAAATACGGGCAACTTGATATAAATTATGGAAAGCTGTATACATAACACTTTTGAACACAGGAACGATAGTACTGTATTTCTCAGAGGACATTCAGAGACAAAATTTGAAAACTACATTATTTCCTGGATAAAGACTTTGCATCATCACTACATGACCACTTCCTTCCAACATACAATTACTGTCAGCACCATACAATTGGGAAGTAAAAAAAATTATGTTGTACATCCAAATACCTAATGCATAATCATATACCTTATGAATAGTCATATAAATTTATAAAAATTACAAAAGTTGCCCATAGGCTGTTACAGTTAAAAACTTAAAATGTTGTGTGCACATTACACATCAAAACTCAAGCAGTTTCCTGAATTCATGCTTCTGAATAATTTGTATTTTGTCCAAAATCTCAAGTCATAAAGTCTTCAGAATGAGCTGTAACCTTTTGGAATTTATCTGGGGCAGTGAGCATCCTATTTGTAATTACACCTTTCTCGACCTTCTGTGAATTTCACTTCCCAGTTTACATATTAAATTTTATTCATTTTCCCTAAATTTGTTCCTTCTCTGTTCTGTTTATATAAGAAAAAAAAAAGGACTGTTAAATCAACCTTAAAAGGGCTTAAAGGTCAAACAGTTTCAGGCAAATTCATGGATGTACAAAGTAGTACTTGACATATTTTTGGGGGGAAAGTATCTCATTGTTACAAAAACTGTGTCAATACAAGACCTGTTAATTTCATACAAGAACAAATTTTTAACTTTTGCACCTTACGTACATTACTCTGAAAAGTACTGTACATGTAGATCTATGTTAAATATGCAACAAATTATGACTTCTACATCAACTAAATTGAAGAAGAAGGGGCAGAAAAAAAACAAAATTCACGATGGTACACGATACAAACTGCTCAGTTGCCAAATGCCTGACTAGCATCTTATGCCAATCCTGCTTGAATTCATAAAAAAAAACAGTTTGTGAATAAATAGCAACATAAAGAATATGACATGTACAATAAAACAAACACTCTGATACTGTACATAAAAGAGTACAAAGCTCAAATTTCTAACAAAACTTCTATTCCTGAGATAAACAGAGACTAAGATCACAGCTTCCGGTGACAAACATGTAATCGATACAAAGTATTGAAATAACTTTTAAATGTGACTAAGTACATCAGTATGCTTTGGTTTAGTGAGAACTACCATTCATGATGACAGACTGAACTTAAGAATTTCGAAACTGGGAGTGACTGATTGACTCTGAGAAACACAATTTCCGACTAGCACCACGTTATTTACTTAAAAATGACAAATTATACAATGTTCAAGATAGCCCCAAGGGTGTCCCATTGAAACTACTGTGTATGGTAAACTAATGATGATGCACAATACATATACCTGTATAGCAAATAAAAAAGGTGGAGGGGATAGAGGAAATGCCTGTAATACACAAAGTAAAGAATGTTAAAGGCTTACTTCCGACCTGAAGATATTTGAAACATTTGTTAGTTCTTTGTTATTCCTTATTTTGCTCCTAAGAGATACATAACTTAACTCAAGAATAAATTTGTTACACTGGTTGTCAACTCTGTCACACAATGGTATGAGTGACCTACAAAGAATGAGGACATATCGGATTTGACTGGACAAATACATAAAGCCCCAGTTTTCAAGCTAATGAAAGTTAGATCTTAGGGTTGAATGATTTTTGGCATGGAAAAAGTATTCCTTGGAAGTTGCAACCAGTACAAAATACAATTCCATATTCTCAAAGCCACAATGGAAGCCAGATTCTCCCATTCCTACTTGATAATTTCACAGAACTGATTTAATGACCACAGGTAAAACGATATCCATTTCTTTTGGTCTAGGTAGGCTAGGTAGCACACATAATCACAATTGATCCAAATAATGAGGTACTTCATGTCTACATTTGGCCCCTTTAGCAAAGAACCAGAGTGAAAACATCAGGTAACACAAGGGAAGGGGAGGGGAAAGAGGGTGGGGAGAGGGAAGGGTAAGAGAATGCGTGACAAGTACATACACCAAAAGAATCACACAAAACTATATATACAGTAGGTTTCTTGTGCTCCTAAGTGGCTATTTTGTTTATTGTACATTTTGTCTTGAAATTAATACCACTATATATAGATAGTATTGAATCATATTGAATTAGACCAAAGCTTGATCTATAGGTCAATTCGCTTCCAGATTTGAACTTGATGTACAGAAATTCCATCAAGGAGTCATTGGTCACAGGGGGAAACTAGAGTGGATGGGAAGGGGGATCCTCTGATGACATTACTGAAGCAGTTTAGGGGTAGGGGTGGGGGTGGGGCAGTGGGGTGATGATATTCATGAGGTGTTTGATTGTACTAGAGGATGTTTCACTTACCCATAATTTGTCTTCATAGAGGTAGGTTTCTAAAAGTCCGACGATGTATTTGTGGTGGCAGGCCGATAAAATGTCAATTTCCACCCGGAACTCTGTCAGTTCTTCTTCGTCCTTAATTTCTATTATCTTCGCTGCTGCAAGTGTTCCATTAACTTTATGTTTGGCCTGCAAAAAGCAACAAAAAATAGCAAGTTTTGAGAAACGTTTGTTAATGCTTACAACAAGGTTCAAGAAAAAGCATGGAGATATCGATAAAACCGATACCTGGACAACCAGCTCCTTAATACAAAATTACCATGAGAGCGAGATATTAAAAGAAAACATCTAAAAAAGTTCGAAAATGTAAAGGATATTTACACAGTGCTTCGCAAAGATGACAGAGAAGCAGTTCCAAATGATGGAAGGGGGCAAAAATGTTCATGAAAATGTTAGATAGCGAATTAAAACGTCCGAGGGAGTGTGTGGTGCCCATAAAGTGATGGCGCAGTGCTAAAACGTTCCAATGGTGTAAAACATTCCAATAGTGTAAAACGTTCCAATAGTGTAAAATGTTCCAATAAGGTAGCTAAAGGGCATATATGTTGACTGGGAGACAGGTAAGAGACGGGCGAATTGTATTGTAAGTTACAAAAAACAACAAAAAATGAGGAAAAACATGTAAAATTTAGACAAAGAGCTCTACTATTCTCATCACATAGACATACTGAAAGTAACATCGAAAAGACAAGTTCACTGTGTGTATTAGTAACCAACTGTTACCAACACGCATTTTCGGAAATCTTTTTGTCTGGTACCACACAGCAAAAAGAGCTGCAAATTGGATTAAATTTGCATTGAGCCACCCAGGTACATACAGTAAGTGAGAAGCGAAGAATCTTTTCTCCATGTCATGTGTCTAACATTTTGGCTTGTTATGGGATATGTTGAATGGAGACAGGTGAGAGAGGAGTAAAGGAAATATTTAGCAGGTATACTCATGTGTGTATCATATGGCTTGTACTCTACATAGTTACCAACGGAAGAGTCCACACATTTCTCAAATGTCTAGTCATTAACAAATAACTTTAATATGAGTTCAAATTTATATTCATTCAACAAATAACTTATGAGATCATGTTTCAAGTTTTTCTCTTATATGTTTAGTTGAATAGATCCATCATATGTTCCAGGACAACTGTAATATTTACTGAACAGGTTCACCTTTCCCAGGAATTTCCTTAATTCCCTATTGCAACCAAACGTTATATTCCTGAACAATCTTACTGTACATACTTGTAAACATTCAGGTACGTTGAACTGGGCTTTACCATTTAGAGGACCTTTATACAGAATTTACCTTGATTATTCCTTTGAACAGTAGATAAAATTAATTGCAAAAACCCCAAATCTTGTACATTGACCTCTCTAAATGGGTGGGTGAATGACTAAACCTACAGATAAAACTTTTGTGTTGGATTTAATTTATCAAGGGAGGTCGGTAATCACTATACAATAGGCCCTACAAACTGTACCCCTTATCAATTGAACATAATACGCCGTCGTTTCGCTGTTGATATGATATCAGGGTACATTCAATTGATGTACTGTATGTACTGTATGCTCTGACTGAATCATATGCATGTCAGTACTGAAAGGTATATAATGTTCACAATGGTAGGCTACTAGGCTAGGCAACTTACAATTGTTATCATACTTGTGTTGCAATATGATGCCTACTGTATGTAAATTACAATTGAGTCCAGTAGTCCCAACAGTACTTCCTTGATCTAAACTATAACCTTCGCTACTTTACGTTGAGAATGTGAGAAGTTAAATGTACGTTACTGTACAGGTAGAAGGCTCAGTGCTCAGGGTTAATAGTTGCATACACTACCGAATGATGGCATTTCAATACTGATGTACCTCTCCTGTCACGTATAGTTTAGTCAATATTCCATATGTCCCTTTCATGAATATATACTTCACACTAGTTTCACTCATGCTGAATAATTTTCTATGCAAAGTCTATCACATTAAATAAATGCCTTTTAAAATTGTCCAAAATGGTCCTTCTGGCTAGTACAGTACTTAAGCCTGAGCAACAGCTAGTAACACTTAGAACTGTAATCCTCCTTTCTTACATATAATAAAGGCTATCTCTTTGTGGTAGGCTTATGGTAAACTCTTCCAGTGGGTTGGAATTTGCTTCCATGGAAACCAACATACAGTACCTTCTCAAGATTTTTAGGCATCTAACTTGTGTACGATACAAGATTAACAGAAAATACCAACAAAGTGTATACTGCGGTCTGTTTTTTTTTCACTTTCAAACTTGTTGAAGGAGAAATAATGTTACAATGTTTGGCAACCTATACTGCAGCAGCTTGCTCTATATACAGTATAGTTAGCAATAATTAATACAAAGCATTTAATACCGTCACTTTGCTAATTATATTTCTCCATTCATGCAGTAAATTGATGAATTATCACTCCATTTCCATTGTACAACATAGTGCAAAATTGTACCATGTAATAAAGATAAAATATATGTATAACAATACTATAATCAATATCTCTACACTATCTGGTTCACATATCAATATTTTTCATGTCTACTTACTGTATAGTACAACCTAACAGCATCTGTACTAATAGAGGAAAGTACAATAACAATATCAATTCTATAATGTTACAGACCTGTCTAGGTACTGTATATAATATACACACATTGTATGGTTAATTACATCATTTATGACCTTTATTGGATCAAACTATGGGACAATGAAATTAAATATCATCTTCATGGTAGCAGAGAATAATTTAGTGGTCAAAAATATTTTGTATTCAAATTCAAATTCAAATAAACTTTATTAAGCACCAAAAATGGGCAATTAAATGCTCGCAATAAGACAATACAATGATAAGATGGAATAAGAATAATACAAATAGTATACATGAAAATACACAAAAAGGATACCATACTATGAATTGCACATAATAATTTAATTGGATTATAAGAATTTAAACTATTAAGAAAAATAAGAATTGCAACTGTATGAAGGAAAAGGAAACAAAACTCTCGAAAATGGTCAAACTATAAGAATCGAAACTAAAAGGAATTTAAACCTTAAACTGAAAAATTGAAAAAAAACCTATACGACAGTCTAACGGATCAAAAACGAAAGGATCAAAATTCAATTTTGAAAACAATTAAACTGAAAAAGCAATATACTGCTCCTAAACAGATAATATGCATAAGAGAAAAGAGACTATAGTCTAGTACGCTAAAAGGTGACCCTAAAAACATTGCACATAGCCTAGTTTAATAAGAATGAAATAATCAAACATTAGAATCGTAATTATGAATATTGCACAATGAACCTAACGAAACGCTGCCTATCTGGTGTAAGTATTATTAAAATGTGTGACAGCCATTGGAACGAAGGTATGTTTGTAGCGGTTTGTACCAGCAGCTGGGGGCCTCATCCTACCACTCCGCCCAATGAATCGTCCAATGAGATCACTGTGTAACGGGTGATTGGTGTCATCAAGCACGGTGCGGAGCTTACGTTGAAGGCAGGAATTATAGAAAGAATCGAGCGGCTGCTGATGATTCCCAATCAGACGTTCAGATTTCCTTATTATGCTATTGATTTTCTTCTTGTCCTGTTCAGTAATGCTACCACCCCAACACACAATACAATAAGTGAAAATGCTGGTAATGACGGAACGGTAGAATAATGACAGAAGGGTATGTTCAACATGAAATGAACACATTAAAGAAGGCATCGAGAAAGGTTCAATTAGATGATTGAATAAATGTCCACGGGTTAGCAATTGAAATGAGTGGGACAGGGCTAAAACAAATAAGGATGGAGTTGGGCCAGGCAACTGTTTTTTTTACAGGCAGGTTAAATTATATAGAACTTGCCTTGGATATTTTACTAAAATAGTACGGCACTACGAGTTTGCAGCTTTCAAATGGCCACCAAGATAATCTACAAAACATACAGGAAGCCGAAAGAATTCATCGGATACCTTTTCAAGCCTGTATGTCGGGATCTTTGAATTTTCCTGAGCTGTTTTCTGGTGTCCTAAAAACTATTCGTGGAAATTGGGACAATTTTGTGAGCCCTGATTGAATCTTGATGATGAATGAGATAGTTATTTAGCCATGTACCTACGAAGACTGCTTACATAGGGAGGGGCACAACGGTTGCTACAGTACAGTAATAGCATTTAAGGGCGTTGTGGCAAATGGTAGCCCACACTATGTCAACAATATGCCATGATACAGTGCATTGTTGATTGAATTCTCGGTAAATGAGTGCACAGAATTATATTTGAAAATAAACTGAGAATGACTCACATAAAGATTTAAAGGACATTCTTCTCCTTGTCCCCTTAGGAGGACCATAATCAAATATTGAACATTCTTTCCACACTTTCACTGGAATAGCTAAAAACAAAAACAAAAATTTATCAATGTGTATGGAATTTTGATATTAACTTACTGTAAAAACGGTCAGTAAATTTTGATTAAATCAGGGACATAGTATCCTCTCAATCTTTGAAGACCCCATTTAGAAATCTGTGAAGTATTATTATTTTGTCTGCTAAATTCCCTCACTCACTTCCCCTCCACTTCTCCTTCCCGAGGTGAGCTGCAATTTTTTATTCTTTGAACATTACGAGTGTGAATCTATGTTTATAATGTCTCAAATCAAATCGATTTTTTTTTTACTAAAACAGGGACTTCGTTTCTCTCTCATACTAACAACCAATTGAAAAATATGTAATTTAATCAGTACCAATTGGATGCTTGGCTTCCATCTAAGGCTCTCACTTTTCGAACCATCCATCTTAAAAGTCAGTGAAGTTTGATTAAAGCATGGGAGAGTATCCTAACATACTTTAATAAAACCCAACTGAGAAATCTTGAAAATACTTGATTACTTTGATATCCTCTACCGCCGTCCCGCTCCTCAAAATTCCATATATAAGTAAACCCCAATTTAGTTTTATTAGAATATACTCCAGTGCTGTGGTCCAGTGGATAGAGGTACTTAGGGCATTACAGATGTAATAACATTGAGCAATGGCGAGAGGTCTAGTTTTAAGCCATGGCCGGTCATTATAAGGCCGTTTCTTTCATCCAGGAGGAATCCTACTGTTTGCCCATTCGAAAAGGCCTTTCAATATATAAAATAAAACTAACTTACATGAGCTAAAACTGTCAATTGGATAGCCATCCCAATGTAAGGTTTATTGCCAGTCACCCTCTACAACATACATATATATCTGCTTTCAGGTACAAAAAATTTTATAAATTCAGTTCAGGCCAAACATCATACTCCTATAGTGAACGTGGATGGTATCATAGATTTAATACAAGGCAGCAAAAAAAGGACATCCACATGGTAATTAGTGACCCACTATGTCAATAAATACCTCTTTTGTCTGTAAAATTAGAAACAAAGTTTAGTTTAACATCAAAGACCACTTATAATCAACATGCCAGGAAAGGCTACAAATTGGCCCCTTGGAAGTAGTAATAATGATATACAATAAGCAACAGAACTCAACACCAGATGATAAAGAGACAAAAGAAAGATGAAAAAAGGTTAAGGGTTAATTGCACTTCCCAACCTTGTGACGCACTACCCTATATTCTCTACCTGTAAAATTACTTGACTCGCTATCTGTTTCCAAAATCACTTTACGACTACGAATGTTACACAATTTTATCGGATTTTTTATGCAAAGTAAGATAATACTTTTTTTATCCTCGGGTATCCCCTTCACAGTTATGGCCGTACGGAAGGAATCTTCGATGGTTGGGTCGTAGTTATTGAGGAACATGTCTTGGGTGAGACGAATCACTATGGAGGATTTACCGACACCTCCAGAACCCAAAACGGCAATCTGTAGAGAGCAAATATATATATTCAATGCAGACGGCATGCAGAGAAAACAATTACACAAAAAGAAAGATAGCATTATGTTTTAAACTTAAGTGATATTCATGTTCATGCACTGGTTCCCCACTAGCCCTCCCCAGGGGTATGTATTCCCCTTTCTCCTTCATGATGCCCTGGTACAGAGATCATAGAGACAACAGTTAACATATTTACCGGGGACATTCTAAAATGTGTTCATCAATTCCCCTCACGTTGGACACGATACACAGTCATACACTAGATGGTACTGTGTAACTTAATATAAAGGCGATAGTTTTTTAAACATTTCAGTCATACGATGACTGCCGTTTAATCCGCTTCTACATTTAAGAACGTCTTGAAACCAACCCTGTACTCGATGTCAGTGCGGATCGTTCTTCTGATGAGCTCTTCAAAGGCAAGTGTAACATTCTC
>JAIPMN010011647.1:2621-21213 GCA_020650975.1 Apostichopus californicus
CCCCCCCCCCCCCCCCCCCCCCGTCCCCCGGCAGTTTCAGATTAGCTACAACATGGTTAGTGATTTTTGTATCCCCTTGTCAAAGTAGGTTTTCTAAGAACAACAGTTTTTTGGCAGAAACTGCCTCCCCTAGCCTCCTAACAAAAGAGTGTCCCCACATCTGGATGGTTGTTGGTGCCATCTTAACAACCTGAAATAGAGAAGAAAGACGAGGTGGTTATATGAAGCGAACTTGATGCTTCAGGTAGTCTTGAAGCAATGCACATTCGAATACTTCGTCTTCACCCTCATCCTCAGGGTCCTCGCTCACGTAGGTAACTTCAAACAAGGTATCATTGCCTTCGTCTTTAGTAAAACTCACAATGACACCTTTACACCAGACCTCTACATCATCTACCAACCACAAATGCATAATTTCCTTATTTAACATGTCACCTGGGCTAAGAATAAGTACTCTTAAATCTCCAGCCTGAATGTCCTCCTCAATCTCCTCGGCTTTACACGAGTACACTTGAGGGAATCCATCGTACCGGATGAAGCACTTGGCACCTTGCATGCCCACAACTGTTCCCTTGTACCAGTCCTCTTCTCCTTCTTCCTTGGTGTGGTGTTCAATCCTTTTGCCTACCAGCTCCTCAGACAATTTGATGTCACTGGCTGGAGTTGATCTGGCCTTCTTTGCTGGTGGGGGTTGTAATCTGCTTTTGAAGGCTTCTACAGCATCAACCGGAGCCAGACCAATCGCCCTGTTCTTAAGACTGGATGACGCTGCTTCTAACTCCTCGTTGTCACAGTCGATCACCGCAAGCAGAGAGATCTTCAACTGCTCAACCGTTTTCGCCTTTCCGCCAGCTGACACGTTCAGAACACCACCTTCGTTCCGAGCACCAAGTACAAACCTTCGATACTTCAGCTGTGTCTGCAAGTACTTAGACTTATCCTTTACCGATTTCAGTTCACCGAGTCTCTGGTCGAGCTCGCTGTGGGACTCAACTAAACCACCGACAGCTTTGATTTCCTTTCCCAGGAGAAGCTTTCGGGCACGATCTTGGGTTGCCTTCTTCAAGATTGCTGCCTTCTTTACAAGCCCTTTCTTTTCTCTTACAGCTTTGATGGTGGCTAGTCTGTCCGCGTATGCTTTCTTTTGTTGGGCCTTGGACTTCTGTGCTAGCTTCAAGAACATAGAACGTTGCGAGTCCTCCAGGGAAGCGGTCCATTCTGATGTTTTGTTCCTCTTGTACATGATCATAGCTTCCAGCGCAATGCACGAGGCACTTGGCTTTTCCCTCATGAGGCGATCTAGCATACCAAAGTCCCGTTCCACTGTAGTGTTTGTCGTTGGCACGCTCTGCATTTCTCTGTGCTGGTCAGCAGACACGCTGGAATACTTGCCACCTTCCAGATGCTCGGATAGCATTCTCTCGCTCAGCATTCTGAAAGACGAACAGAGCATTTCCAGCACCTGTTTGACCATTCCGTCAAGCTCACAGGGCTTCATCAGGCTGTCGTACACATAGCCGTCCTTAACAGGAACATCAGAGTAGAGGATGTCGGTGCCATTCAGTAAGTCTGTGGAATCGTCGCTCCATTTCGAGAGGCACTCAAGAAGCCTGTTGTAACGTTCGTTCATGGCTAGCACGTGCTTTTCTTTCTCCATTGCCCGCCAGAGTGGTCCAGTGATGACTTTGTCGATAATGCCCAGGGATTTGACACCAGCTATGTACTGTGGAACTCCAAGATCAGCAGCAACAGCCAGCATCGACTCATCCTCCGACTTGCGCCTGTTGAAGAAAACCAAGAGATGTTCGTACAGGTGATAAACGCCAGCTCCATTGTGAAACAGAATATTAAACCTGTTTCCCTTAAAGGGGGCTAAAGGGACGTCATTGACACCATACTCTGCAGATAAAAAGGCCCTAAACTGTGCTGCTTTGCTACTCCTCTCACTACCTCGGTCCTGAACGCCTTTGCACACGGTTCGAACAAGTCGTTCAGTCCCACCTTCGTCCTTCCCGGCAAAGCTTGTCACAGCTTGGGCACCTACCTTCTCCTCACCAAATATCATCTGCTCCCAAGCCTTCAGTGTTGACGATGCTTGTTCGGCAAGACCGACAACAAAGTGCATGCCACAGAAAAACTCATTGAGTTCCTTGGCTTTCTCTCTCTGTGTCAATGACAAACTGTCCCAGTCACCCCTTACGGCTGGCAGAAACTTGCCTCTGAAGTCAGCGAGAAGTTCGTTGAACTTTTTCTGGACGGAGTGTCTATCACTCATGACATTTTTTATCTTTATCAAGAAACGACCCAAATCGAGCCTGTCTTCGTCCTGCCCACCGAGATCGACGAGATCTTGTACAATCTCTTCCAATACTCCTAAAGTGGTTACAGCTGTCCCATCGGCTGTCTCTCGCACTCCAAGAGTGAATACCTTACCCTCGCCAAAACTGACATCGAAGGACCCATAATGATGGCCAAACTTAGTCGTGCCATCACTGTGTAGAGTGAGATTGTCATCTTCCAGAACTGCATCGCAGAACTGAAGTTGGGCCATTGCCCTAGCCTCAAATAACATGTCCTTGGCAAAGGTGGCCTTAGGCAACCTCTCTACATCAAGGCCTACGATGCCCTTCAGCACTGTGCGCACAATTTCTTCGCAGTTATTGCTCCCGACATTCAGGCACATCAAGTGCTGGTAAACACTCCTAATACTATCCCTATATTTACCTTTAACTAAAGTGCTTACCTTGCCGCATTCTCTGTCGATCATCTCTTCCAAGCGCTCTTCTAGTTGCGCCCTCTGTTCTTCTTTGTCGTGTAGCTGTTCCTGCAGCTTATCAAACTTTTGTTTGCTGGTAGAAGCTGCAGATTTCTTCTTGTAATACGATGCCCGTTTCTTCACCCGCATCAATAGCTTTTGCGTGTTCGCGAGGCTGTTGGCGTGCAACTTGCTCTGCCGTTTCATCTTGAAGTTCAAGCCTTTCAGCTGCTGCTTCAGCTTCACTATTCGCTCTGCCTTCCGATGTTCCCGTCTCCTGATGTTCTTAGAGCTTGCTTTTACCAGTCGAGTCGTCCGTGTATGGCTATCCTTCGCAACTTGCCTTTCGATGGTGACATCCCTTTCCAGCTGCTTCACTCTCTCCATTAATTGAACGCGCTCGGCAAGAACATCTTCCAGTAATTTACTTTGCGATGTATTCTTCTCTTTCAGGTCCTCAAAGTCCCTCTGAAGGCGATTGTGTTGTTGTTGCAGTAATGTGAGCTGTTCTAGGGGGGCAGTGGCATCTTCATCGGTTGGAGGGGATTCGCTATTCGGCTTACAAATACCAGACTCTTGACGCAAAAAATTACACAACTTTTCTTTGCTTTTCAGCTTTGCTAATGAACGTCTTGTTTTGACAACTTTCAACACTTGGGAATGAACAGTGGTTTCTTTACAATCGACAACACTTAAATCAAAAAGATTTCCTACTGCTTTAATGAAAGACCTTACCTGATTCGTACATTTACATGAGCCCACCATTTTCCATAATTCATACACTACACCATTTGAAAGTCGAGTGCTTGGCAGCCTGACATTTAACACTAGGTCACAGTTGGACCCTTCCCCTGTGTCATCTGACAGAGCTGCTTTCACACTCTTAAGAGATATACCTACCTCTGCACAAAACCCTTCGTTGGCCATTGTCGGGTAACAAACTACTTACCAACCCGAACAATGTAACTGCTAACTCTTGAATGTAGTCTGCGAGGAATTTTCTTCGAACTTGTTTTGGCGTAAGTTAAGAGCGAATGTAGCCTTCACTAGTTGTAGTACATAAATTATTATCTGGATATTGGAAATTTCGTATTTCACCACAGCAACACAAGACAAGCATCAAGTGTGTTTGTAATGAGTTTGCTTTTCTTTTTCACAGAACAAGATGTTATTTTACAAAATAAGTTTCAAAACATCACTAACTCCTTGTGTTAGGTTACTCAGACTAGGCTAGGCTATATCAGCTCAACTTGTTCCTTCAGATACAGTGTCCGTTGTAAATAGTTTACAGTAATGTATATGATGCGTCCCTAGTTATGAGTTCTCATACCAGAGTTTTGCTGTACACCAATTGGTGGTCCTTTAGCAAACAAGATCTGAAGGTTGCATCCAATACTATGTAAGACTAAGACTAGAGATCACCAGTTTTGCTTACCAACAATAAGGACCATTTGACCACAAATACAAAAGTATGTCTGCAAAGGTTTGTCCTTTTCGTACTCTTCTTTCTCTCGGTTGTCAGAAACGACAATACTTCTGGTCACAACTTTAGGCATGGCTGAAACTGAAAGTTTGGTACCAAAACTCTTTGCCTTTTGTATAAGCGATAGTACTGCATTTATTTAAAATGTTCACATATGTGATTAATGTAATTAGCTCAAGGAGAACATGAGATCACAAAGTAATATTTTCCTAGTACTAGGTTGCGTATACATGGCGTTGGTGTGTTTAGCTGTACCACAATTAATAAGTCCCACCCAGTTGAGTGACATCATGATAATTGGCCAATCAAAATCTTTATATTGGATTGCAGCATTCTATGAATGGTTTGTCATCAAGGAAACATAAACATTTTCTAGATAGTGAGTAGTAATAACGCTATAAAAATATTCTGCCTTGAATAACAGCTGACCTTTCTTAGACAACGACACGTCTTTTCGATTGCCTTTCTTTTTGATCAGCCAAGCAATGCGGGGAGCAAATCTTATATGTTCATCGAGGTCCATATTATAGGCTATAAGGGTATGACCGCTTTTTAGAACTGAAGTTCGTCCTGCATCTGAAGTAAAATATCCTAGTTCGGTGTCTTGACAATACTGTACCAGTACCACTAAACATGCTTAGGCTAGGCCTAACTTGTTAGGACTAAGTGATTGTAAGATTAACACTGAACATTAGGCTTGACCTTGCTCAATAATACAAACTCAATAGGCATAGCCAAATAATGTTACATGAGGGCTATGCATCATGAATTGAAATGTGACATTTTAACCGCAATGCTCATCTTCTTTACTAAGAAACCATCATTGTTGTCACTTCCTGGTTGTCAATCTCAACAAGTTATGGAACATAGGCATAATTAGCTAGGCCTAGTAATAGTATCACTTAGTCTATGCCATAGTGCACGTTGTGTCCCACACAACTATAACAGCCAATATAGGTTTAACATTGCAACATTATTTTGCCCTGCATAACTTTGAAAAGCAAACTGACTTTACAGTGGCCTCGGAAGAGTTTAGAGTAACATTGCACAATTACCTACAAGTACAGTAACTACAGGTAAGCTATTTCACATAGTCTAGCATAGTATAATGACTCAAGGAATCTTTGGAGGTATTGGGTACAACATTGTTTTACACCATAGAGACTAAAGCGATGATAGCAATTGACAATCAGTCTACATCAACACATAAAAACTTAAATTAAACATATATACATGGATTGTATGAAATTACATGAAGGTTTTCTTCACAGTAGCCTACAGTAAGTTGGTATTTACATGGTGAACAATGGGTTCCATCTTGCCTTGGGAAATTTGGGAGAAACTAGACATTATACTCACGAATTCTTATACAAATAAACATACAGTATTCTCTCCAAACATTTAATTGTGATGTAAATTATACAGACTTCTTCAAGAATGAATTTACAACAACATGAATAGTTTCATATCAAGTGATTTTTCACACCTAAGCTAAGCACAACAGTCTTAAGCCTAACAACCATACATATGAGCAAG
This sequence comes from Apostichopus californicus, assembly GCA_020650975.1. NCBI lineage: Eukaryota > Metazoa > Echinodermata > Holothuroidea > Aspidochirotida > Stichopodidae > Apostichopus > Apostichopus californicus. Next base: position 8,396 of record JAIPMN010011647.1, read on the forward strand.
TATTATGGAAAACTCATACAGTATGAATAAATCTTTTGTGAGAAAACTTTAAGAGAGTCAGTGGTCACTGTACTTTGAAAATAAATTGCTCGATCACTATACTAATCACGAGCATGAACTGTTTCGGAGTACCGCAGGTCTGGAAATTTCAGACTTCCTGAGCATAACTGGCACTGTGCATTGCTTTGTCACACTGCTTTACGTTCATCTGATATAGCAATTTTCCCCTTTGTATGAAGGTCAGAGGTATTTTTAGTAACATTGGAACTACTGTAAGTTACATGCACAAATTTTGAGGATGGTAAAAACAGCACTGATATGTTGCACTAGACAGCACCGATAAACTTCATCACAGTACTTTTTCTGTTTGTTTTTATTTTGGCAAATTAGATTAAATCATGACGCTGGAGAAAGGAAAGATATTTCCTGCTTCCCCTCCCTTACATGTACACGTCGATGATGAGACCCCTGTTCATGTTCACATCAAGAAAAATGGCAAGAAATCTGCGACATTAAGAGCATCAGAGGTAAGTATTCTGTTAGTCAGATAGTTAAATAGAATCTATCACACGAAGAACGTTCACTGCTCTTATGTGATGTGCAATATATCTAGACCTATGTACACAACCGGGGTTAATTCCATGTACATCCGATCAGTTGAACAATTGTTTACGGATGATGTAATGTCGTGTTCATAGTACATGAGAAATAATAATCAACAGAGCAACCGGGGTTCTTTGTATTGTTTATCAGAATAGTAGTGAGCCAGAACACCTACAATGCTACTCATATTCGCTCATGAATTATGTTTACAGGGAACAATTCAGTGTTCAAAATTTGCTGTATCTTTCGACTTGTATAGCAATTTGACTGTTTTGCATTGCGTTTTGTGGTAAATTATAGTGCCTGAATTACCCTCATGGATTTGTACTTGTACTGTTGGAAGTCTAGTGTATAGATATCAGTGTGAGATACAGTAGTACTCAGGTACTCTCATCCTTGCTTAGCTAGTCTTGTACTCGTACTCATATCACCGTGAATTGTACTGGTCCACTTGTGCTGTTTGTACTTGTACTATAGGCCTTGTGATACAGTCGCTCTGCTTGACAATAAGCAGCCATAACTGATCCTTTTCTACTCATTTTGTCATATACACGTTCTTTTTTTGTGTGCAATCGCAGGACAGAATGAAGACAGCCAGGGCTTCTAGCCTGAAGAGTAGTGGAACCGGTACATTTAGACCATCTTCAAGCTCCAGTATGTTCAGACCATCCCCTAGTAAGGAACCCTGGATACCAGCCCCTGGTAAAACAAAGAAGAACAAGAAACTGATGTGGCAGGTAAAGTGTACAATTGGATTTCTATCGATCTCTTCATGGAAGCATGTTATCAAAGCCAAAGATATTGACAATATTTCATTTCATTTATTTCGTCTATACATAAGAACAATAGAGCAAAGTGGTATAGTATAAACAGGACACTAGAAAAACAATAGTAGTTTATCGAGATAGCGACCAAAAAAAACAAATAAAAATGAAAGAAGGTAACAATTAAGAGTAGAGAAAAATAAACATGAGATAATCAATGCTCAGTCAGCTTTCAGTTAGGTGGGCTTTTAGTTTGCGCTGCCTTAAATGTTACATAAGATTTAACATTTTTTATATCATTCTGAAGCACTTTCCAGGTTTTATAGCAGTAGTTATTCAAGAGTAATTTACCGTGTTTCGAGTGATGTCTGCTACAGTAACTGAAAAATGGGTATTATTCCTCGTACTATTACGAATATTAGCGGAATTACTGGGATTAACAATATCACTAATATATATTTAGTCTCTGTCTGTGAGTCCAGATATCCTAGATATATGTTTCTAAAATGGTACAATCTGTTTACGAGACTAGACTGAAGCATATAAAAAGAAAACTATGAACGTTGCGGACTGCCAATCAGGGAAATGACACATTCAGTTTTCCCAACTGAAGCTGACATGATCTAACACAGTCAAGATCATGCTCAGTCATAGGTTGCAATGTCCGACTATCCACGATCTTCCACGCAACCCGATTGAGTTTAGTTGTTGCATGGCGGGCAGTGTGCGGCAGGCATTTCGATACATTTGGTGAAGGAGGCTTTTTACTGGGATGGCTACAAATGCTGGCTGATTTTCACTTGACAAACTGTGCAATATCTATTCTCTACTCTAGAGTGGTACACACAAGCTGGATTTGAACGTTCCGGAGCGAGATACAGATATTGTTCACTCCACACTGAGGATGGAAGACTTAGACGAAGATGAGGAGGATAGAAAACATCAGGAGTATGAGAGAAAGATCGACAGTCTTATGTCCGAAGTAGGAAACCTTAAAACTGAGGTCAGATTACTCTTCTGTAATTGGTTAAACATGGCACTTTGTGTATTCCATGATAAACACGGCCAAAATAATTTCTACACTATATTCACAGGGATTCGAAAGATGCAACAACACTAATGTACCACTCTGTAAACTATTGTATGCATAGGATAGATAGCCTTGCGTGCTGATTGTGTTGAAGATGGTATCGAATGATTTGACACCACAGGGGAAATAACATCAAAATTAGCAGAGAAAGCCGTCGATTCTCAGTGGTAGCACATCTACTATGGCTGAGTAATTATGATACAAATTCACAAACGGTTGTTTCAAATATTGCTAGAAAATTGCAACAAAAAATATGACATATACTATTTCATATGCATTTCTAATAAATGGTACCGTATGGGCAGTGGCAGATCAGACTAGCATTAGAGTAGACTCTCCTATTGAGAGAATAGCATAAATTCTTAGTAAGTTAATGTTCATCGCAAGACTTTCCGTTATTTGTAAAATGGATGTTTGAATTTACTGCTCCCTCAAGTCTCATAACAAATATATAGCAAACCTCTTTAAGAGGACTTTGAAATAACCCTGTGTAAATGAATGATGTTTTCTATTCTCTCTCATCCTCCTTGTTGTAGAAGAGGTTGCAGAGGATACGGTCAGAGGCGGACAAAGCAAGAGATGAGCTACACATATCTCGGAGACTTCTGGAGGACCAAGAAGGGGAATTATTGGATTATAAGGAGGAGCTGAAGATGTCCGAGATAGAGAACAAACATCTCAGGAAGTCTGTGGAGAAACTGAAAGATGATACAGAGCACAGCAGGTAATGCACGTTGGTAGGATGTATAGTTTAGAGAAGCAGGCCCAGAATTTCACAGATTTTTAGCCACTTGCTAAAGAAAAATGACAGTGCTTAAAAAGTCTACTGGCTAATGTCAAGTTCTCACAGGCATTTTACTGGATTACAACATAAATCAGTTTCCTGTTAAGGCTTTTGAGAGCAGCTCGATAATGTTTGCTGGTTATAAGCACTTCAGCAGTTATACAGGGCTTAAGTTAGGTACGGAAAACATGCCGATTCTTTGACAGACGATTGTTAACCGACTCACCATCTGTTTGAGTTCTTATTTAAGTCTACTGGCAGAAGATTGGTGGTGCCTTGTTCTCTACTGGCAAACAGTAAAATCCACCGGCAATTTAGCCAGTAACTAGCTCAAGTTTTGTGTTCCGTAGAAAGGATAAACAGATAAATAAAGTAAGGGAATTCTATGCAACCCTCTCAGGAAGTCTATGGAGAAAGTTGATGATACAGAGTTACAACAGGTAACACCTCACTGAAATAGTCAAAATTGATAGAGACGAGATAAATAAACAGTGCACTGGCTAGGGAAGCATCTTAAGAAATTGATGGAGGAATTTAAGAGGTGACAGGACAACCATGGTACCCATGAGTCAAGCAGGTAGAAATGGAATAAAAATGGGTAAACAGATCAACGACAAAGCCTATTACAATTATTGTCCTTGAATCCTGTATTCTATTGTTAGAAAGAAGCATTCATGTGGTTCACCCCAACTGAAGTATCCAGTCCCATGTTGAAACTTTACCTATTTCAATACTTTCTGTGAACATCCTTTTACTGCCTTCTCTCAAAGTTACGTTTCCTTTTGCTTCCTTTTCTAACATGTTACATTTTTCTTATTTGTCACCCTTACTTTACATTTCAAACTATATCGCCTTACAAAGACAGTCTTGATGATGGTATAACATTTTTCCCTTTGTTGTTCTGGGGGGGGGGGGTGTTTGGTTTGTTATTTCAAGTTAGTACTTTGCTAGTCCATTTTTTGGATGTTTTACATTTGATCCCATGTTTTGTTTTAGGTTTGAAGTAGACCTTGCCCAATCAGAGACAGGCAATCTCTTGCAGAAGTTGGTAGAAGTCGAGTTGGACGCTCAGGCTGCTGTCAGTCAGGTCACTAGCCTCAGGGATACCGTCCATCAACTCAGAGAGGTAGGTAACAGGTTTAATCCACCACAGCCAAACTCACGCCAGTTTGTTTCTCTGGTACCTGCAAAAAAACATAACAAAAAACTTGAGAAGTGTAGTCTTTTATTTTCTTCTTTAAAGTATTTCTTTCATTCCCTTCTGTTATGTACAGTGATATCCAAAGATGGGTTCAAAATGTTAGTCTTATCGTTACTGTGCCAAACAAAATGCATCCTGATGAAGAAGAATAAGTGCGAACTAACACCTTTTACTGTCCACTCTAGTCATAGTTTGACCAAGCAAGGGTCTATGTGTTAAGTAGGTGAACCCTTATGTATGGTTTTAAGCATGAAAAGGTTGAATTTGAGCCCCTCAAGGCCTCCAAGCTTTTTTATATTTGATATATATTCGACATCAGAATAGTCAACTCTTAAAGGATGCTTGATTCCATCTCCCTCTGCCTATTGGTCATCTTTTTACACAGGATTATTTGAAGGAACATTTTAGTCTTAATATGTTCTTTTCCAAGAAGATAGAATGATTTCAGTGCATGGAATGTTTGTCTAGCTTTTACTTGTTTTCTAAAGATATCGAGCATCTAAATATGTCTGATCTGTAGAATGCTCCTTTAAGATTAAATTGACGATGACCTCAGCTCCTCAGTGCCCGCTGTAATGTTTAAAATATGTATGCTTTGCTTTTTTTTAATTCTAATAACACATGTTCTTGTAACTTCATAATATTCATATGAACAACAAAGTACTCTTGGATGTCATTCAACACCAATTGTCCTTGTCACATTTGCAATGCATTGTAAACAAGTCCTTTGATGCCATGGCAACCTTTTGTTTTCCTACTGAGTTTTTGTGTAGCATCTGAGGCTCTAATTAGTCTGGGTGTGTTAGACTAAGTAGTTCAGCTCCTTTATTTTATGAGACTCAGAATTTTAAAGGGACATTTCTACCCAAACAATAAGTGGTATAGACATGCAAACTACACCGCTAGCAGTGTCTTTTTAACAGTCTGTGATATGCCACAAAATTTAATGTTGAATTTGTTGTTTCACTCATCTTATTATTTCACAGGAAAAGAGAATGACCGGTCACGATAGTAAAGTACTTGCCAAGCAGAGGGAGTTGTTACTCGACCGTTTGCAAGATTTTGAAGACACAAATAGAGGGTTGAGGAAAATGCTTAAAGAACAGCACAAATTTGAGGTTTGTTTCTACCCTCCAAAAATTAAAAATTGATGGAATCTTTGGCTTCAACCAAATTTCACAGCAAAGGCAAGAGTGTGGAATTTTATATTTGTAAACAATTTAAAGCTTGTAGATCAAACATAAAGTATGACTTTTGCATCTCATTCTAGGCTGCTTTTTGTATTAAACATGAAGAAGTGGCTAAACCACATTTATGAATTGAGAAGGTCAATTTCCAGTGCCGTTCAGAGTTCTTTATTCTTTGGAAAGATTTTATTGACTAGCAGTCGTTGATCTACAACTTCATGAACAGTTAAAGTGTCGGAGCACTTTGATATTTTTTGAGCTCTACAAACTTTTGGAAGCATCCAAAGTTTCTGGGATAATCATGCAGTTACAATGTGAAGTTCTAGAGCTGTTGGCAAGCTGTTGTCTTGTGTATCACTCACTGATTACAATTCATAGTCAAGCAAAATTTCTCAAAGTTTATCTCCACCACAATAACTCACCTCAGCTACACAACTGATAATACATTTGAAAAGATTGAGGAATCCCTATTTTCAATCTTGCAATTTGTGGCTACCTCATACATTGCACACTATTGAATGCAATAGAAAATCTATTTGTTCAAGGGACAGAAGCAGTGTTTTTTTATATTTTTTTTGTCCAGACACAAAGAAATCAGACACAAGAACAAAGAGATGTACTGCTAAGGAAGTTAACCGAGTCTGAAGCTGAAAACCAGCAGCTAACGGTGACCATGCGGGAACAGGAGAGAGAGTTTACGAGTCTCCGGGCCACCCTCAGTGCGGAGAGAGACGAAGCCAGGTCATTTGCAGACTTGCATAGCTCAGTGGAGTCTACTCGAGCCCACCTTCAGAACCAGTTGAGGAAACGAGAGGCAGACTGTAACAGGATGGCTGTACAGATAAGGGTGAGGCAGAACAATGTACGGACAACGTACATTAAAAAGTAGCTGGCTGTGTTTGCAACTGGAAATTGTATCCACACGAGGACACGGCTGTAAAGTTTATGGTCCGTTAGTGGTATCACAAAGAATCAGCAAAAAACAAAAGCAAAACACATTTAATAATAAAGGAAATTAAATATCTCCCCTGATATCAAACACTTGGTTACTTGCTCACATACATAACATCCTGAATTAACTCTCTGGTTATTCAAAGTTACTTTTACTTACTTGGTTGGTCGATGCCAGCAACCACTGTTTCAGAAATCTATCACCCTCAGATTAGGCTCGTACAATGTGTGTGGTCACCTTCTAGTGCAGCATGTAGATACAGTATTACAAAACAGTATTACATACATATGTATTACATACATATTACATACAGTATTACAAAACAGTATAACATACATATGTATTAGATACATATTACATAAAGTATTACAAAACAGTATTACATACTTATATTACATACATATGTATTACATACATATTACATACAGTATTACATAAAGTATTACAAAACAGTATTACATACATATGTATTACATACAGTATTACAAAACAGTATAACATACATATGTATTAGATACATATTACGTACAGTATTACAAAACAGTATTACATACTTATATTACATACAGTATTACAAAACAGTATAACATACATATGTATTAGATACATATTACATACAGTATTACAAAACAGTATTACATACTTATATTACATACATATGTATTACATACATATTACATACAGTATTACATAAAGTATTACAAAACAGTATTACATACATATGTATTACATACAGTATTACAAAACAGTATTACATACATATATTACATACAAATGTATTACATACATATTATATACAGTATTACAAAACAGTATTACATACATATGTATTACATACATATGTATTACATACATATAACATACAGTATTACAAAACAGTATTACATACATATGTATTACATACATATTACATACAGTATTACAAAACACTGTTACATACATATATTACATACATATGTATTACATACATATAACATACAGTATTACAAAACAGTATTACATACATATGTATTACATACATATTACATACAGTATTACAAAACAGTATTACATACTTATATTACATACATATGTATTACAGTATTACAAAACACTGTTACATACATATATTACATACATATGTATTACATACATATAACATACAGTATTACAAAACAACTGAAGATAGTTGGATTATATCTATGCAGTTTGATTAATTTAGTCCTGGTATAATATATGTAGGTCCCTCTCAGTGTCCTGTTTTAAAACTTTCTATTTGGGACAACAATCTGAAGATGTCCTTTTTTTTGTGTACGTTTGCCTGATAATAGTTTGAGGAACACAACATATGATCGAAAGTATTGTCGGGTTAAGAAATGGTAACTATGGGAACTGCGAGATCTATATCTCTATTCTAGATAAGCGATGTGCAAAGCTTAACAAACTGCTAGAATTTTATGTTGGTTACTAACAAAAGTTTGCTAGAACCTGCCATATGTCACTGTTAGTACCATTCATACCACATGTATGTTATGTCATTACTCACAAATAGCCTTGGTAATAACATTAAGCCAAATGTTTTAGCAGCCCTTCTTATTCAGCCCCACTACATTCAAAAGATATCTTGATAGAAGAAATATATATGCAGTTACCTCATGATCTCTTGCCGTTTGTGCATTTAAAGAGTTTTACCAGTTTTTCTTCTAAAAAAGTTTCTCCATATGTTGTCATTTTCAGAATTTAGAAAATGTGATTGAGCAAGAGAAACTTGAGAACGAGCATATACAAGGTCTGCTTTTAGCCGCAAAGGAGAAATCAGCCGCAGATAAAGAAGCCCTCAAGAAAGCAACAAGGTTTAAAAATGTTTCTTGGTTTTCATATGAACATCTACTGTATATATATTATATCTACTATTGTACAGTAAATTATAATATTGTGCAGATTTGAAGGTATTCATTTATCAAACTTCCTGATGCATTTAATTTTTTTTATGTTTTTTATTTTCAAAGTGGAAAGGTCACATAAGATTTCAATTAAAAGGTAACACTCTTGAACATGGCCAGTTTGTGCCAGACGTACTTCGAATAATACTCACAAGATCAATTTTATCAAAGAAGAACAAAAATTCTTCTTTGGAAAACATCTCTTAGAGACATACACACACAGCTGACACAAGATTGACTTTATCAAACAATAAATTCTCAATTTCATGAAATTTTTTAAGAGGCATTTACACAACTTGAACCTAACAAAAAACTCCTAACCTAAGCCTAACGATTCCACGATCCAGAAATCATATTAAGAGGCATATGCAAGGTTGACTCTATACAACAAGACTGTATTGTATAGTCAAGGTTGAATTTTGCCTATTTTGTTCTATTTTATAATATTCTATATAAACCAGACAGTGCAACATTCGCGCATAAGACTCGATAACCCTAGATCTGACCGAGGGATTTACGTCGTTATAACCATCTTTGGTTGATTCCTAATTGAAGTGTTATTTATCATCTCAACCTAATGTGATGTACTGTATTCATTCACAAAACAAAGACATGTTCAGGATTAAGTCAATTCTGTCGCCTGGCCATCTTTAATGTAGTAACTTACAGCCCTAGTATTCAGAGTAACGTATTGCAATGCAAAACAAAGTGTTTGGAGGGTCGCCACAAAATTTGCAAGAAATAAAAACGATTGCCGATATTTGTAGGCAAAAAGAGTAGAAAAATCCTGGACATTCATTACTTCAAAAAGTCACAAAATATAGCATAATTTTGTACTGACCCAGCACCCTTCATCGTACACATATTTCTTAAATTTTGTTTCTGGCTGACCTGTGTGTTAAATACATTTGATTTGAAACAGTATTTGACTGTAACGTTTTCTCATGTATTGTCCACAAGAAGTTTCATCTCCCAAATTTCCCCCTCAAATATGACGTTTTAAAATAAAAAGCAAAGAATGATACAACTGATTTTCGCTATGTTACATCATATGGACAATTACAGAATATATTTCCGTGCCATTGGATAGCAGGAATCAAGTTTTGCATACATGTTTCTCCATCCGTGTTAAATTCCAGAGTACAAAAGGACCGGGCATCCAGGAGTGAAGATGCGGTTGAGAGGCTGAATGCTCAACTGATGGAGAAAGAATCGGCATTCATAGACTGCAGAGCACAACTAGATGAGATCAGAGCTGAGATTAAAATGATAGTTAAAGAGAAAGCACAACTAGAAGCTACCAGAGTACACCTCCTGAAGTGAGTACTTTAATTAGCTTAATGAGCTGTAACTAACTATAATTTAATCTTCCCTAAAAAAAAAAGAATTATTTGTACCTTCTTTGGTTTTAGATTGGTTTGAATGTTTTTCTAGTTCCTGGAAAAGGTTATGTCAAGTTTTGTTGCATTGTCATCTTTTGTTAACTGTGTAACCAGGGAAACGAAACGTATTGTTAGTATAGCATTTGCATTAGAACCACAGTAGATCTTGTGTACTGGTTCAAGGAAGGTCTTTCATTTTCAAAACGAGTCTACAGAGGTTAATGCATATTCATGAGACTGTTTGAATAATGCAAAACACATTGGGAACTTTCATCCACTAAATTTTACACATCTTTCCTAGAAAATATCTATGAGAAATGTTCTCTTATTTTTGAACGATTTAGGCAAAGAAAGTGGGATCCTTTTGGTTCACAGAAAATGCAGCTTCCTTGAGAGATATACCCTTATATGAAAAACAATTTGCCCTAACTGGGATAAAATGTTGCAAATTTCCTTAGTCACAACATCTCAGTTTCTGTGAAAGATAAACTGGTATTTTCAGTCAACAGGATGACTTGACAGAGAATAACAGAAAGATGGAGACATTTTATAAGACAGAACTCGATGCAGTGAAAGCCCAACTACACTCCAAGACCAGCGAGGCCAGCAGTATGAAACTGGAGAATGAAAGGCTACAGGTAAGAGGCTTTGATATAGCAAAAGTGATAAAGAGTTATTAGGAAACTTTATGTCAGCAGATTACAGACAGTTTAAAAATATGTAAAGAGTACTAAAGGAAGCTCCGTAACCATGCCCAGCTGTACAGTTTAATTTAGTCTCTTTTGGGGGGAAGGGGGGCGGTGTACGATAAAGCCTAAACTAAAGTCATCGTTTTTCTGCGATTTCCGAAGAGATCTCAACACCCATCAAAAAAATCCTTTGTGATCCAAACATTTGGTCACAACCCGTATGGGGGAGGGGGGTGGGGTGAACGATAAAGCCTAAACTAAAGTCATCGTTTTTCTGCGATTTCTGAAGAGATCTCAACACCCATCAATAAAATCCTTTGTGATCCAAACATTTGGTCACAACCCATATCTTCTGGGGGGACCAACCATTGCTTGATATGTGTTCTTCTTCCATTAGGTCAAATATAACCCACTGGACTATCCTTTTAAGAGATTCAATTTGTTTGTGTCTCCAAAAGAGTTTCCTTTGCTCTGCAAACTGAGGATGGTGTTGTGTTGATATCTCGGAGTATATTTCACTCTGGTTACTAGTACAGTGCCTGTTGTGTATGAAAGTCGTGTGGTTTATTTCTTCCTGTCTTGATGTGTGCGATTAGCTCTTATTTTGTACTAACTGTGACCGATAGTAATAACAATGTCAGTCTTGATTCATAAATACAAAACACAATGATAGTATTTATGGACCAATGGTAAGTGCTGAAATCCGTTTTTTTTTTCAAAAGAAGGCTTTTAAATAAAAGTTTTTATCATGTGTTAGTACATTAATAAAACAGACTGAAGAAAATGTTACGTTTTGTCCTCAATGATATCTGGTCGGCGACAAGCATTACATTGCTAATAGAGTTAGCTATATTAATGATAACACATTGAATGGCATGTTCTTTACTCCCTTGTCCCTTTTTTCATGTCACATTTGATTAGATTGCCATGAACTCCATCCAAGATAAATTATCGCAGGCAGAGGTGGAGGTGCAGCAGCTCAAAAGCAGTGTGCAACATTATGAGACCATGTCCTCAGAGTATCAGACACAGGTGAGTAATTTGAAACTGCAAGTGAGCAGTGTGCAACATTATGAGACCATGTCCTCAGAGTACCAGACACAGGTGAGTATTTTGAAAATGCTCTGAGTAGTTTGCAAGATAGAAAATCTCAGTTAGAAGCACAGGTACATCAGCTCAAGAACAGTGTGCTATGTCCTCAAGAGTACCATTCAGGGGGTAATTTTAAAACCACTCTTTTGCAGTTTGAAACATTATAAGGCCATATCCTCTGAGTGCCAGTCACACGGCAATGTCCTCTGAACACCAATCACGGGTTAGTAACTATCAGAGAACTACTCAGAGCAATTGACATGGCCATTCCTATGGGAACCAGTCAAAGATGAGTAATTTGAGATATGCAAGTCATCAGTGTGTGACATTGTTAAAGCCATTTCCTGTTAGCACTTATCAGAGGTGAATGTTTTTTTATGATATCCTCATGCAGATAAGTTCAGCTAAACGGGAAGCGATGAGCGCATCCCTCAAACTGGAGCAGGAGCAGCACGATATTGTCAGAAAACAGACTCAGTCCCAGGTGGAGATAGAGAAAGTCAGGAGTACCTTAGAGCAGAGGTTGAGAGAACTCGAACCTCTTCCAGAGATGCTGAGAAACTCGGAACAGAAATTATTAGAAGCCACAGAGAGACTCCTGAATCAAGAGCACAAGACAGCCGACCACACAAAGGCGTTTACTGAAATGACACTAAAGGTGAGTTGTACTCGGTAATCAGTATTGTATTGATGACACGCAGTGTCTGTTGAGATGAGGTTGGAGGAAACATAAGACCCTGCGATGTGGACAGTTGGTTTGGAGACGTTTCATTGTGTAGTTCCATGCAAAATGTAAAACCTATGTGAAAGGGAATAAATGATGTTTGCTTCTATAGCATGCACAAACCAAGTATGTATAGTCCTTGGAGTTATTGCAAAAGACAAAAGGAAATGCAAAAGTATTGCCCAAATGTGACATAGGGTAAGCAAAGGGTAAAGCGGTAGTCTAGTTATTTATAGCATTTGTCCTACAGCAGTATGCTAACAGAGTTTGATGCTCCTTCTGTTGGCTTTGGGATTAAATAGATTAACTCTGATAAAAGACAATGATTTTTAGTCTAGATGGTTGAGTAGAGAGCAATTTACTAGAAATACTATCAAACAAGGTAAAATTAGTACCTATATTAAATGATTTATTTCTTTTATACAATA
>JAIPMN010011659.1:1178-24720 GCA_020650975.1 Apostichopus californicus
TATAGGAACTATATTTACTGGAATTTGGACGTCTTGGCCGTGGCAACAGACTGGTCATCCCTGCTTGTTGTGCCATGAAAATAAGGCAGAGATTCCCATCAGCAGATGGTAGTCAAATGCCAACTATCATTGAAAACAAGTGTTGTTGTAGGAGGATTGCTGCTTGTATTACAGAATCTCAAGCATTCAGAGACATTTGCTTGAATGCAAATGTTTTATCTGTAAACATGCAAGTGCGCGAGGATGAACTGGCCAACGAAGAAAACAGATCAAATGGCAACTACCGTCACTATGCATATAGGAACTATATTTACTGGAATTTGGACGTCTTGGCGGTGGCAACAGACTGGTCATCCCTGCTTGTTGTGCCATGAAAATAAGGCAGAGATTCCCATCAGCAGATGGCACAAATGCCAACTATCATTGAAAACAAGTGTTGTTGTAGGAGGATTGCTGCTTGTATTACAGAATCTCAAGCATTCAGAGACATTTGCTTGAATGCAAATGTTTTATCTGTCAACATGCAAGTGCGCGAGGATGAACTGGCCAACGAAGAAAACATATCAAATGGCAACTACCGTCACTATGCATATAGGAACTATATTTACTGGAATTTGGACGTCTTGGCCGTGGCAACAGACTGGTCATCCCTGCTTGTTGTGCCATGAAAATAAGGCAGAGATTCCCATCAGCAGATGGCACAAATGCCAACTATCATTGAAAACAAGTGTTGTTGTAGGAGGATTGCTGCTTGTATTACAGAATCTCAAGCATTCAGAGACATTTGCTTGAATGCAAATGTTTTATCTGTCGACATGCAAGTGCGCGAGGATGAACTGGCCAACGAAGAAAACAGATCAAATGGCAACTACCGTCACTATGCATATAGGAACTATATTTACTGGAATTTGGACGTCTTGGCCGTGGCAACAGACTGGTCATCCCTGCTTGTTGTGCCATGAAAATAAGGCAGAGATTCCCATCAGCAGATGGCACAAATGCCAACTATCATTGAAAACAAGTGTTGTTGTAGGAGGATTGCTGCTTGTATTACAGAATCTCAAGCATTCAGAGACATTTGCTTGAATGCAAATGTTTTATCTGTCAACATGCAAGTGCGCGAGGATGAACTGGCCAACGAAGAAAACAGATCAAATGGCAACTACGGTCACTATGCATATAGGAACTATATTTACTGGAATTTGGACGTCTTGGCCGTGTCAACAGACTGGTCATCCCTGCTTGTTGTGCCATGAAAATAAGGCAGAGATTCCCATCAGCAGTACAAGGGTTTTATTGCAGGAGAAGGAGGCTAATGACTTTCTTACACTAATGTCTGCAGACTGGTCAGACAGAGTGGCATCACCACACTGAACACCCTTGCAAAACGTAGATACAAAGGTGGAAGAATTGGCCAAATCATCAGACATTGCAAAATTTTCTGCTTTTCTAGATGAAGAAATAGCAAAATCAGTTAGCGTCCTAACAGATCTTGTCACTGTGGAGCAGAGGAGCACACTGTACAGGAGAGGCCAGAACCTGGCACTAGCGAAGTTAACATTTTTCAACAAACGACGGCCTGGGGAGACAGAGCAAATTCAGTAAGTACAATTGAATTGATTATTAAAGTGAAAGGTTAAAATAAGGTCAAAAACCTTCTCTTCCATTCCCCCTTCAAAATGGTTTGCTAATACAATGTTGGTTCAACATACTTATAATGACATGAGGTAGGTGACCTGAATTTTTAATTGTAAAGAACGTTGTTCTGATACAAAACATTCCCACATTCTGCAATTTATTTAGGTTGATTGTGTGTAGGTACTTTATAGTGGCCACCTGCAATTAGCAGTTACCTGTTAATAGTAAACCAAGACAATTATTTCATTGACAATTTGAATTGAGTTTGTATATCATAGTCATAAAGTTCTTTTGTTTCAGCTGTCAGCTCAGGTAGCAGAGGTAACATTGGAATCAACGTTAACATATGGTATCTAAAAGTGGCATTTCCAGGATTTTGAGATGGTGGCACAAATTTCTACGCATGAATGTTGCCTGGGGAGGGGCCTCAGGGGAGGGAGCCCCAATGATCTTTGAAAAATTGTACTTTGTGTAAGGATGCCTAGAAGCAAAATGATGATTTTATTCCTTCTGCCTTAATACATTCTTTTCTTCAATTTTTATAGCACAAAAATGTATAAATAGTGCTAATGAATATGATTAGTATGTCCATCTCTTTTGTTTCACTCAAATACTGTTATCAACTAATGATTCAACATGTATTATTATGGAATGGTACCATACTTACAGATATTTTATTTTTTGTAGATTTAGCTTAATGAGGGGAGTGGTGTTGGCCTGTTGCATCCCCCCCCCCCACCCCCACACACTCGTTGCACCTGTCACTGTCATAGACAACCTCAAACAGTAAATCACAGGAACAAAAACTTTCAGTACACTTGAAAAGGGGTAAATACTGCATGACCTGCATAGGGCAGAAAACAACATAGTTAAAATTTACAGTTTTACAATAGGATCTGCTGTTTTCTTTCTACCTCTTGTCTTTTAAGTCCCAGAAAAGCAGCACTAATAGATTTGTCTCTAGACTTTAACTTTACAACATTTGTTGCAGTTTGGAATTACCACACCAGAATGTATCCTTTGTTATTGTATTTTCAGAGTTGAAGCTTACAATCGTATTGGGGAATTCTCGGATGTGGAAGAAATTAAAGATTCTCTGACATCGTTAGAAAAGAAGTTTTGCACAGATTTGGCAGTTATTTTTGTCAGAGGAAAGAGGGGTAGGAAGGTACCTCTGATCCTACCCCAGAACTGCCAAGCATGACTTGCAGACGGCAGAAAACAACATAGTTAAAATTTACAGTTTTACAATAGGATCTGCTGTTTTCTTATCTACCACTTGTCTTTTAAGTCCCAGAAAAGCAGCACTGATAGATTTGTCTCTAGACTTTAACTTTACAACATTTGTGGCAGTTTGCAATTGGTGAATTACTACACCAGTATGTATCCTTTGTTATTGCATTTTCAGAGTTGAAGCTTACAATCGAATTGGGGAATTCTCGGATGTGGAAGAAATTAAAGATTCTCTGACATCGTTAGAAAAGAAGTTTTGCACAGATTTGGCAGTTATTTTTGTCACAGGAAAGAGGGGTAGGAAGGTACCTCTGATCCTACCCCAGAACTGCCAAGCATGACTTGCAGAGGGCAGAAAACAACATAGTTAAAATTTACAGTTTTACAATAGGATCTGCTGTTTTCTTATCTACCACTTGTCTTTTAAGTCCCAGAAAAGCAGCACTGATAGATTTGTCTCTAGACTTTAACTATACAACATTTGTGGCAGTTTGCAATTGGTGAATTACTACACCAGTATGTATCCTTTGTTATTGCATTTTCAGAGTTGAAGCTTACAATCGAATTGGGGAATTCTCGGATGTGGAAGAAATTAAAGATTCTCTGACATCGTTAGAAAAGAAGTTTTGCACAGATTTGGCAGTTATTTTTGTCAGAGGAAAGAGGGGTAGGAAGGTACCTCTGATCCTACCCCAGAACTGCCAAGCATGACTTGCAGAGGGCAGAAAACAACATAGTTAAAATCTGGTTTTACAATAGGATCTGCTTTTTTCTTATCTACCACTTGTCTTTTAAGTCCCAGAAAAGCAGCACTGATAGATTTGTCTCTAGACTTTAACTTTACAACATTTGTGGCAGTTTGCAATTGGTGAATTACTACACCAGTATGTATCCTTTGTTATTGCATTTTCAGAGTTGAAGCTTACAATCGAATTGGGGAATTCTCGGATGTGGAAGAAATTAAAGATTCTCTGACATCGTTAGAAAAGAAGTTTTACACAGATTTGGCAGTTATTTTTGTCAGAGGAAAGAGGGATAGGAAGGTACCTCTGATCCTGCCCCAGAACTGCCAAGCTCTGATGGGGTACATTCAAACGTTGAGGAAGAGCGCTGGGATCTCCTCAAAAAAACAAATATTTTTTTGCGAGGTTTGGAGCCCTGACGCCGCTAAGGGCTACAGACTCCTTGAAAGAATTATCCATTGAGGCTGAATTAGATTCTCCTCAGCTCATTCGTTCAACCAAGCTGAGGAAGTATACTGCGACGCTTAGTCAAGGGTTTGCCCTGGGAGAGCACCAGGCTCAATGGCTTGCTGAGCGCCTCGGGCATTCCATGGCTGTACATCACCAGTTCTACAGGCTGCCTAGCAGCACCTTGGCAGAAAGCGAAAGTGGCGAAACTGCTCCTAGCTGTTGATTCGGGGAAGGCAGCAAATTTCGTGGGGAGTACGTTATATGAGATAACGTTTGACGAGATAGGTATGTTGACGGAAGTTAAAACTGCAATTAGATGAAGCTGGACTTTATTAATAGGTCATCGCATGTATTAGAGCAGAACTACTTTTTTTTTTAAGGAAAAGTCGCCCAGGAAAGAACCTGGACACGAAACCAAACTACCAAACGACTGATCCGCTCTCAACCCCAGTCCCCTTGCATCGGGACTGTGACTGTGTGATAAGGCCGAGCAGAACTACTGTTCAACTATCGTATAGGACGAAATGAAATGCACCAAAAAAAAAACCCAAAAAAGTGACATCATGCAAAAGTCTGCCGACAGTGCTGGGGAATTCTGTTCTACAGATCTTTGAAGATGACACCATCTGTTTAAGAATGTAGTTCTGATACTTGTCTGTACTTTGGGTCATTAGTTTGAAGGTATCCTACATTCTCTTGAATTTGCTGTTTGTGTGGAAAATGTATATTTCAAATTTATTAAAATGTGTTAATAGGTGTCTAGGTTTGCCTTACATTTCTGTTTGAAGAAATTGCTGTTGATGCACAACTGGATTAAAAGTTTGCTAATGTGATAGCTGGGTAAATTTTAATGTATGAGGGCAGTGTAACAAATGGACCACTAAGTATGAGATTTAGAAGTATGAGCCACTTCCAAATCTTTGTCAAAAAATCCTGCACATTTGAATAATAATAATAATATATTACTAATAATAATAATCAGCAGTAACTTTACGTTTAAGCGACCACAAATGTGGGGAAAACCCGCAAGGGCTTATGGATTACAACTTACACGTCGGGTGGCTTCCAGTTCAACATTTGAACTCAATTTGGAATCTTTGTGCTTTATACGTGCAAAGAAAACGGACACGGACCAAAGGTCAACAGAACCAAAAACAATCCCAGTCTGTATAACAACCACCAAAAACCCAACTGAAACCCACAAACAGAAATCTCTCACTAACCCAAATATGTATATAATGTAGCGTTTAACGTGACGTGAAAAGGACACGGACCCAAAGGCCAACAGAACCAAAACAATAAAGCTCTATAAACCAGCCCCGAAAAGCCAACTCGAAACCACAAACAGAACCCCCAACCCATATTATATAACGACCACACAAACCCCCCCCCCCCACACCTAACAGCTAACTCACTCCGAACTTCATCAGGGGAACGCCGTCCCGATAGTAGACGACAGGCTTGCGCCAGCGTCTACGAAAAGCAGTGTCGGGAAGCCGTGCATGGTCCGACTCCATGCGCAACCTAATGTCACTTTGCACGAGGGGGACGACAGCCTCGGCCCTCCAGACGTCCTCATCGAAAACTAGGCGGCATCTGCTGTCTCCTGATGATAGCGGCAAACAACAGCAGATCCCTAACCCAGGTTGTGCACTCAGGGGCAACAAACCATACAAAACAAAATCACTACTAATGGCCCACTGTGTGCAACCAATAACAGCAATAACGAAGGCGTGAAACCATTCCCACACCAACCGGACAAAGGGACAGCAAAAGGTGTTGCATAGTCTCGGTGGCTTTACAGCCCACACGGGGACAAATCCCATCACCTAATCGCCACCTGACTAGGCGAGTCTGAATCTGGACCACTTAATGTCTCTTGGGCCAGTTGACTCGGGGCCGATAGCGGGCGCAGCTACCGGTGAACCAGTACAAGCGGCGTCCTGCTCCGCATGCCACTCCGCTAGTACCATCTCCGCCGTTTTGTCCAGTTCCGCCTCAGTGGGCAGGCTGGCAGTCTCGGCCCGAACGGCAACTTCCTTCAGGGACAAGATGGAACACGAAGGGGGATTCAAAGCCTCCACCGGGGCGCTAGTGTCGGACACTGGGGCGATCAAACGAGCATCAGGTGGTAAGGTGTCAGAGGCCGGGCGGGGACTGCTTCAACCACGCCCGTAGCCACTCTCGCGGCGTATGAGCGGTCTGGGCATAAACGGGCGAGATGGCCCGTTTTCCCACACGAGTTAAAAACGATATCCCCTTTACACTCGGCCAGGGTATGCCCAACCTGTAAACAGCGGTTACACCGCTTGTTCGGGCACAATCTGGCCTCATGCCCTTCCAGCCCACACCTCCAACAAGTGCGGGGCTGGCCCGGGTATGCAATATGGGCCCTGTGCCCATTAGCCCACAAGGTAGAGGGGATATCGGAATTGAAGTACCCCCTATAAAAGTCATGATGAGTTGATAACACAATAACACCATAAAATAACCCAAATCCAATGTTTCAGCATAGTATTTAGTAGAAATTTCTTTTTTACAAATACGATACACAAACAAAGAGTACACTTAGAATTCGTCATGTTTGTGGACCAGGAGCATTTCACATGTACTGTAAAAGCAGATGAATGTTTGTAAATAGTGCTCAGAAAGTCAGGCAATACCTCATTTGTGGTACTTAAATGGTTCTTTTTTATTATCTGATGAATGGAACTGTACAACTAGAATGTCAATCACATTGTAGCTCAACTACTACAAGATTGTTCACATTTTGGTAAATAAACCTCTCAAGGCTCTGCAAAAGCATTTACTGATTTCTTTACATAAAAACGATGTTTAAATACAATCCTTGACACTTCATATCGTTAATATTCACAGTATTCTCAGTCCATTATAAAGGTTCTTTCCATTTGTACTGGCAACCCAAACTGATGCAAGCACAGATGTTGGCGCCCTTCAAGAACTATCTTGCACATAGTCAAAAACATTAAACAAAACCCATAGGCTCCTGAATGAATTTTACATTTTGACCCCTTGTGAATCAAAATGATTTCTGACATGTAAATAAAGTACAACTTTTATGACCTATCATATACTGAACACTATGGATGACTTTCATGAAAATCCAACATTAACACTAGGAGTAGGCTTTTTTGTGATTTCACTTTTTGACCTCTTTTGACCCCAAATGACCTTTGACCTACAACCTGTCTCCTAGGCGATTGGAAGGATTTTGTCTCTCAGATGGGGAGCAAGTGGAAAGACTGTGGTGATTTGTTAGGGAAATTTTCCACCAAAACAAAAGAGATGACACCATCACACAGAATTGATGCCTTAACTGACGGACTTTTGCAGTACACATGTTCGTCATGTGGCATAGGCCCCTGAAATGGATTCAACATTTCAACCTCATGAAATATGTAACTGCTTCGCTGCAAAAACGGTTTAGGGTGCCTGCTGTATCATGGCTATGGTAAAATCTAGTAATATTTGAAGCCTTTACTATACTATCTATAGTAAAGTATAGTAGGCTACTACTAGAGTAGTCAGTAGTACTAGGCCAGGCAGTACTATTAACTTCGACTTCGCTATTGTAGATCCGATGATACGGCATGAGTATTTGTTACTTACAACAGAAACCGAGCGATTTTTACGAATAAGGCATACTGTGCTTTTTACGTGACCCGCCATGCGGGATACAAAACGTCACGGCCAAACGGCACTACCGAACCATCCCATACTGACAAAACGAAACTCAGGTCAAGCGAGCCAAAACACATAATCCCGCCGACCTGCAGAGACAAAACGCCCAAACCCCCCACTCAAACATTGCAAAAACTACAAAAGGACGACCCGCACGCAGCGAAACGAAAAACCCCTCCCCAGCACACCAGCGTCCAAAAAAGGCAGCCCCAGATAAACGGCGAAAATCGCCTTCAATTTTAAGGCGAATATCAGACTTCACCGCCTCCAGGACTGCCTGCCAACTGGCAAATTTCCCCCTGAAAACCACATTACATAAGGCATACTGTGTTTCACGCTGTTGTGTCATCACGGTACGATCGTTCGAAGAAGCCGCCGTAAAAATAATACCCCTATTTCGCAAGTGTGGTCCCTGTCTTGGTTACGCCCACTAGATGGTTACGTCACAGCTTTCTACGTGTACGTCACTTGTCATGTAGTAGCAATACCCTTCTTCTTGAGGCAATGCAACTTGCCACATTATAACTTGTCTTGTGAGATGAAAAAACTTGGTCTTGGTGGGCGTCTGCATACGCGTAATTATATTCATGTGGCGGGATCATAGAAATAAAGAGGGGTGGTGGGGAATGACGTCATTAGACGATCAGTGAAGCCGAGGCAGTTTTTATGACGTCATGCGCTGTTGGGCAAAAAGTCTTGTCCGGAAACGGCGCGTAACATAAATCCAATGAAAGTGAACAACTCAGAAACCTTCTAATGCACTAAAATGGTTATTTCTTGCTCAGCTTTTGGCTGCACCAATCGTTACAACCGTGAGAGCAACATTCAATTCCACAGGTAACTTTTCAGGCGATGCTCATGACTATAATGCAGGTTCAAAGCTTAATTTCGACAGAATAATAGGCCCAGCTTTCCGTCTGCGCTTCAGCATTGACATATCTTTGAAAAGTCAACAAGGGGGAAAGGGGGCCTACGTACCTGATAGTAGGCCTAGGCCTACATCTTAATATATCCCTATAGACAAAGCATAAATACAACTATGGAGTAACGTAACACTGAAGTTTGGCAGTCTAGATCTAGCCTAGGCCTACTGCACTTAACAATAACAGGCCTACTAACTGTACTACTACTACTACTAAGGCTGAGTAAGGGGCCTAGGATACTTGCGACCAACACTTATCTCATGAACTTAAGTTATTGTAGAAAATTGAGTTTCCCTTAATCGTTCCTGCTTAGCTGATAAGTTTAAGGTTATTATGGGAAATCATGTTCCCTGCAAAAACAGTTTTTTATGTACTACACACTTCTCAGAAGAGTGTTATGGGAGTGGATATGATGTAAAGGGTAGAAAACTTGTTAAAGGGGCTGTGCCAACTATTTTAAGCTTTCCACCACACATCACAGGTTTTTATCTCACCATGTTCTTCGCAAAGAAAAAACAAAAGACTATGGAAGATCTTCAGTCTGAAAATGAAATTCTGAAGAAACGCATCAAATCACTTCAGCAAACTGTTCGAAGGAAAAACAAGAAAATTGAAACGACGAAGGGGCTACTGCAAGAACTGAAAGACAGGTACTACCTAAATCACGATTTTCATGCATGGCTTGAGAAAATTTCAGTGGGTTAAAGTTAGACATCCTAAAAAATGAGATTGCTAACTGTAATAAAAACCCAAAGCATACAATTTCACAAGAAAGGTGCTTAACCTCCCAAATCCATCTTCCCTACGACAATGGCGATATTCTGTTGACTGCCAACCTGTTTTTTTGAAGGGGGTGCTTCTTCACTTACAGAAGGAAACTGAGAAAGATGTGACCATCTATTAGGAAACAGACAGAATGGATTGAGGGATTTGTTAACTATGGTGGTGTTGTTGCAGAGCGAAATGACGACCTGGCAACCGAATGTCTTGTTTTTATGGCCGTGGGTATTAAGCAAAGTGGGAAACATGTAATCGGCTATTTCTTTGTCAACAAACTCTCTGCTCAAAATCAGGCGCAGCTTATAAAGTCTTCGATTGAACTTCTTACAGACCACGGAATGAATGTTCATGCAGTGACTTTCGATGGTTGCTACACGAACCAGTCTACAGCCAACATTCTTGGTGCAAAGCTATCATTCCCTGGTTGGCAAGCTTATTTCCCACACCCTTATCTTCCGGACAAAGTTGTTTACATTATCTTAGATGCTTGTCACATGCTAAAGCCAATGAGAAACACACTTGCTGACATGACAATCCTGAAATTTTTAGGTGAAAATGGAGAAATGAAATCAGTGGAATGGAGGTTCATCGAGGAGCTTGTCAAGTTACAAGAGAAAGACACATTATTTCTGGCAAATAAATTGACAGCTAAGCACATGCAGTGGCGGAGACACAAGATGAACGTCAGCTTGGCAGCACAAACTCTAAGTTGTTCTGTTGCAGATGCAATTGACTTCTTGAGGGAAGACTTAAAGTTGTCCACATTTGCTGGTAGTGAAGGAACAACAGAATTCATCCGCATCGTTGATGAATTATTTGACAAACTTAATTCTAGGATCCCCTCTGCAACAGGCAGCAAAAGTCCCTTGAGGAAGGTTTCAATGCCAGAATGGACAGATTGGTTCTCTGGGTGCATCAAAGTTCTGGAAAGTATCCAAGATGTGAAAGGTACTTCATTGTTAACAATGAGAAGGAAAACCACGGTCATTGGTTTTATTGTAACCATATTGTCAACAGTGGCAATTAGCCAAAATATTTTACAGCGTAGAGTCAACCCCTTTCATTATGTGCTGACTCACAAATTTTCACAAGATTATTTAGAGATATTTTTCAACAAGGTTAGGCAGCGTGGTGGTTGGAATAATAATCCCACAACAAGGCAGTTCTCTTGGTCAATTCGAAGCATTTTGATTAAAAATCTGATTACTGCATCAACATCTGGAAACTACTTAAGCTTTGACAGCCTCCAAGAATCCATTTTCAGCTAAAATCGGCGAACCCCACCAGTCTTGATCAACCACTGAATTTGCCTGATGAAATTACACTCTTAAGTCTTGATAGCATTCAGCACCAGACAGACATTCAAGGCAATTGCCTTTATTACATAGCTGGATATGTCTCAAGAAAAGTTGCCAAAGATATTGAATGCACTGAGTGTGGGAGAGCCCTCTATGAAGCTGAAAAATTGGAAGACCATCCATATGCCACTGCGCCTACCCAAGTCCACAGCTTCTCATCTCTGTTGCGAAGAAAGGATAGAGTCGGTTTGAAGAAACCATCTGTTCACATCTTCAAGATAGTCAAAAGGGCTGATCGCTTGTTCAGGAAAATAGCTCATCTTCTTGTTCTTGCTGTAATTCACACTGTTCATGGTCAGCTGAGATTGCATCAATTTGTCTACCCACAACTGAAGGTAGAAGAAAAGAAACTCTTGTGTACCAAAATTTATTTCAGAACCTTGTTTATTACCTATTAGATCCCTCTTTTAGATTTTTCTAGAACAGCTACCAAATGTCACAGTATGGCATGTGTAAAGCACTGAATGCAATTGTCAATCTGCCTAAAATGGCCTAGGATACACAGTCATAAAAATACCTATTCTCAAAGAATTTGCTTCCTCCAAGTTTTATACTCACAAGTTGAGTATCAGTGCCCTACTTAAGAACAATGTGATAAATTACAATCATAATAAGAACATGTTGTTTCATGTACAACCCTACAGAAGCGTGGTTTCCGGGGAAAGAATAGATGAGATGAAGATAAGCAGGTCAACAACACTGCTCAATCAGATCACCAACCAAGTTATGATGCACTACCTACTAACAAATGAACTGTTTCCTGAATTAAATGGTGAACACCATCAGCACAAATACCATCTGATGAAGAAGATTATAGAAGCTTTCACCAACCTTCGCCTCTTCCATTATGGAAAACAGTTTACATTGAGAAGAGCATTTTTCAACACAGTTTCACGAAGACATGAATAGAACAAGCTGGTTCTCTTCCTACATCAGTAGGCTAACAATAACTATGAAAATGGTTAGTATATATCCATTGGTAATTACACAAGTAAAGTGGCCTAACTTGTAACAGTTATTGTTATACTAATTAATACACATGCCAACATCATGCACGATAGTTTAGCTTCCCGGTAATACTAGTCCTAAACATACTCGTTAGTACGTCAAAATATCGATCTTGCGCCTTGTGATGTGTAATACCTATGTGGCTGGTTCTTGTAGCAGAACTGGTATACATATGTTAACGTTAATTTAAGTTAAGATATAACCGCTAGAAGCAACAATAACGTAAAGTTGAAGTCCGTATAAATCTCAAAGAATTCAGCGTTTGAGTTTAGTGTTTGCTTGATATTACCGCATTACCTCGAATAACCAGACAATCACATTTTCTTCTGTAGCCACACATATGTAGTTAGAAATCGAACGAAGAATTTCTCGGACCGTACGTGCATTATATATGGAAGAAATTGTAAACACGTCTTTTTGCCCAATAGCGCGCTACGTCATCAAAATATTTTCGGCTTCACTCGCTCAGTGTGTGAGTAGTTAGCCTGACGTCATTCTCCCCTTTATAGTTCTTTGGGCGGGATGCATACGAGTATGTATATTCAGTGTAAACTCATTAAGAACCATAAGGGGCGGGACTTCGGTATCAACTTTGATTTTCCTCGGGGTACGGTACTTGTAATCAACGGGTAGCATACTATATTATTCATTTGAAGTGAGTAATAATGGCTTTGTGTATGAATATTTAGCAGACCGCGAAAAAATTTTCGGCACTTTACGTACGTACGTTTGGAACGTATACAATATACTACACGTACGTACACTAAGTAGCAAATAGTAAAGCACAAGAAACGCCGATCAGATACGATTTTCGAACTTTGCTTCATTATATTGTCTCAATTCACGGTAATCATGGATGGTATAATTGAGTCACTGGAGCTACCAAACACCGAGCAAGTGAAGGAAAATTTCCGCAAAGGGTAGGTCTAAGTTAAATCGAATTACGAATGGTTGTAAGCTCAGCCTTAAGCCGGGGTCACACTACAGCGATATCGGATTGGAAACTGATCCGACGTATTCGGGGAACAGGTGACACTACAGCGATATTTAAAAGTAGTGCGTATTCTTGGTAGTAACCTGTGTGCGCCCGTGCTTTTTACGTGACCCGCCAAGTCAAGCGAGCCAAAAAAGTACATACGCCCACCGACCTGCAGAGACAAACCCCCAACCACCCACTCAAACATTCAAAAAACCACAAAAGGTCGACCAGCACGCAGCGAAACGAAACACCCCTCCCCAGCACACCACCGTCCACCACCTGTGTGCGCGCGTACGTCTTGAACTTCAATGCAACTCAGTTATTAAGTGAGAAACATGGCAGACCACGAAATGGACGAAGAGATGCTCCTCTATCAACGTGAAAGATGAACCAGATTGTGGGTACATGAAATAAATGAAAAGCGGGAGGAGCTCGACGATTACCACACCCTGGTAAGAGAACTTTCTAGCCACGAGGACAAGTTCTACTTTAGAATGAACGAGGATTAGTTTAACCACATTTTGGACCTAGTACAAGATGATTTCCAAAAACAAGTGACGCAGGTCAGAAAACCAATTTCTGCTCGTCTGTTTTTCTGTAGTTCTCATAGCTATAGTTTACTGTCACCGATGTTGGTGCTTTTGGATCATGTAGTGATAGAGGGATTTTTGACAGGAGCCAAATAGGACAGCAAATGGACAGCAATGAGCTGAATATACCTCCAAGCCAACAGCTCCCTGGAGCTCCTGAAATAGGGAAGCTACCTTTTGTGGTTGTCGGTGATGAAGCTTTCCCATTGAAAACTAATTTAATGAGGCCTTATCCTGGACAGCGCCTATGTGAAGGGAAGAGAATATATATTTATCACCTTTCACGGGCCAGGAGGGTCTTAGAGAATGCCTTTAGAATCCTTGCAGCCCGTAAGCGGATCTACCAGAGTAGGATTCAGCTGCAACCACAGAATGTAATACCACAGTATTAAAGCTACTTGTGCCTTGCACAACATTCTACAGAAAACTTCACAGTCTGCACAGATAAAACACAGAAATGAGATTGTAAATACTCAGGAGAGTGCAGTCAGCTTGAAAGACATACAAATGAGAGGATGCCATGCTAGCCATGAGGCTATAAATACAAGAGAGAAGTTCCAGCATTATTTTAATTCAGAAGCTGGTTCTGTACCATGGCAGAGGTCATCACGCTTTGACGTTTAATTATTTTTAAAAATCAACTTATGATTGCCAATGTGGCAGTAGATACTAAGGCCATCTTCCTGTTCGTTTTCACTTTCTTGGAAAAATGGCTTGACATAGTGTTACGCTCAGTTTTCCATCATATTTGGAACAAAATCCTTTGCAGAAGCTTATTTCAGTATCAAAGGTCTCCTGTGTGAAGCTTGGCGAGAACATGTAGGGCTATTTGAGAATGTATTTTGAAGGAACTCTCTTAGCACTGGGTCGACCGAGCATAGACTGTGCGTCCTGCACTGCCCGCCTAGCCTGTTGCAATTGGCTACAAATGTTCAAAATCTTGCCTGACATAAAACAGAAAGGGCTAGGGGCCTAGGCCTATTGCTAGTATTAGGACCTATGCCTACTAGTACTACTACAGTACTACTACTAGCACAACTTCGTTTTATCAACACTGTGTTATACACTAAACTTCTACACTATCTTGGCCACTGCTATGGCTTGTGAAGTTTGTCGGAATGTCTGATTACATTTTACTCAAAAAGTGTAACGTTCGATTCCCTGGTCTTTTTAACGAAGGCGCTGATTGGACAAAAGTGAGCAAAATCGGACAGACGTCCGATAAAAATCGCCCTGCTGACCGATCATATAAATCGGTTCGGACTACTTTATCGGAAGACAATTAGGACCGATATCGTTGTATTGTGACCGTCCTATTAGGAAACCCACTCTTTGGATTTCTTCTGCAAAATTCGGAATCGGATTCGATATCGTTGTAGTGTGACCGACCCTTAAGTTTAGGCCATGCGTACTTGGGTCAAATGGGTTCTGGCCCATACGCAGTATCATTGGGAGAAGCCCTAACTTTAATGAAATGGTATTCTCTAAATTACATTAGCCCTCAGGATGTGCTCATGCTGTGTGGCACAGGGCGGCCATGCCCGGCATGGGGCTGATCAGCACGGCTCAACTTTTGTAAATTTTCTTTTATTGCTTATTAGAAAATGTTAGATATGATATATGTAAAAATGGAGTTCTCCCCACGGACACGAATCGACACCCATGCCACCAGGTGGGCCAGGATCAGGAGCACAACAAGATACCCAGCACTCAAAATTTCCTGGGCACATCTCTAAACCCTAGTATTATCATAACTGTTACTGTATACACTACTGCTGTCACAAAAACCTCAGTATCACAGTATCTACCAACTACATACCATAACCAAAAGCATACATAAAAGTGGTCACTTAGCCAGGATGCCAGCATGTTGTATTATTGAGCATTTATAAAGGAGTAAATGTGGTAGATTAATGAAATGAATAAACTACACATTGAGAAATGATAACTTCATTGAAGGAAGTGGAGAGATAAAGGAAATGTTTGAGGAGTTAACTGCATGGTCAATTGTCACCCTTATAAAATATATTTTCATTTCAGATCACACCCTGGATGATTAGAGGCATGACTGCAAATGAACTTACGCTGCTGGGTGTCAGCAAATCAGGGTAACAACCTCTCTTAACCGTTGCAAAATATTCTGCGCTGGTACGAGAGCAGAGAATTTATGAGGTAATCTATATATTTTATCCATAATTTAAGTCAGGGACAACATGTTCCATTAGAACATTAAAAGTGGAATAAATGTTTTTGCTTTAGATTCATTACTCATACAGCTGGATTACAAGATGCTTGATGTATCAATGCTTGATATTGGGAGAACCATTTTTTTGGCATGTTTTCTGAGCCAAGTAAGCCTCATTCAGTTTTCTGTAATAAAATTTGGCAATATCGATAAATCATAAACAAATTTCATGACAAACACACATGATATATTATCATATGCTGTAGTTTAGTATTTTTTCTGTAGTAGGCAAAACAACATCATTTGAAGCCAACAGAGGTAAAATTGAATAGTCAATACTATATGTAATGAACCGAGCTAGGTTAATTGCATACATGTTCATGTGTTGGTGGTATTTGATTTATTATTACATCACAAACTGAAAATATCATTACCTATTACATGACTTACATGCATAGTCCATTTTAGTCCTTATATAATTATGATTTTTCAAAACTGTCCACTGTTTTCTGTTACCAGTAATTAATTACCAGCTTGAAGATCTTCTGTACTGGCCCCTAACTATAGCATGCTATAACTGAAAGTTTCTGTGATGACGTAATCGACCTGCCTGGCGCCATGGTCTTAAAATTACTCCTGCTTAGTGTGTGGAAATGTGTCCTTGAACGTACAAGGAGAATGTGTTGATTGACAAACGTAAACTTTTCATACTCTTAGCGCATAGTCCAGATTTTCGTCAACATAAAGAGTCAGTTGTCTTAGAGGGGCAATTCAGATAGTCAACTGAGTGATTATAGGGAGTAGGAGTTGACGTACTCGACGTAAGAAGTCATATCTGTCACGATTTGGCTGACCGTGTGGGTAGCCAGGTACATGAGACCTTTGTACATCGTCAGTGACCCGGGATTGTTTAGCCTAGTGAATATTTCTGAGAAAAGATGTTTCTCATCTATTACCCATCGAAAACCATATGGGTGAAACGTTACGATATGAGCGTTACAATGTTGGTTGAAGATTAAAGCACGCAAAGAGCGTAAGCCTCACCACAGACTATTGGACTTCCTTGGCTACATTACCATAACATCCCTTTCATTAAACAGTAAGTGGGAAGAGAAACTATTCGTGTTGCAAACAAGAGAACTTTTACAAATTCATAATAGTTTACATCTGGCTAAAGCATTTAAAAAATGGCTTGACGACTTTGATGTGCCCTAAACATCGGTAAAGGATTGTGCGGCGGACAACGCATCAACAGATATTAACATTATCCGTCTATTAGATGGCACTACCTATATCCCTTGTCTGGCGCACACCTTAAACCATGCTATTTTTAAGGAAAAATCGCCCAGGAAAGAACCTGGGCACGAAAACCAAACTACAGAACGACTGATCCGCTCTCAACACCAGTCCCCTTGCATCGGGACTCTGCCTGTGTGATCATCGTCGGGTGTGCATCACCATGCTCTCCAAAAGAGGTTAAAGAGCGGGAGAAACTTTAGTCAAATTTTCTCTCGGCTGAAGAGTACCGCACATTTTCATACCTCATCAAAAGACATGTATCTTCTTAAGGACAACAAAAGCTACTTGGCATTGCAGAACACGAGATAATCGATTATAAAACTCGATGGAATAGTACATTTGATATGATGACACGGGCCATGGAGCAGCAGCCAGCGATCTCTGCGGTAATCACGGAGAAAACACTTTTAAACTTAGAACTTTCTGCACGAGATATCCTGACATCAAATAGCGATTTAAGCTGAAGGCAACTACTGAATGTCAGTCGGATGGCATATGCAGGTCTACTCTACGAAACCAAAAAGAGTCAATAGCGGGAGCCAACGCAAATGCTGCAAAGCGCTGTTTTTCCGCCACATTGAACTCGTCCCTGCGGCGCCCTCCCCATTTCAGGAGAGTAATTTATGCCCCGTACACAGAGGACCACATATAATGGAAGTTTGCAGAATCCAAAAGAAATTACAAATATTCCATGAATTTGGGTTTGAAAATGATGACGATGTTTCCCGTAACTTCGAATGGGAACAGGTAACTCATATACCGTAAGCACGAATAAAAAACCATCTACTTACAATAATTTAGAATTTTAGATTTTGTGTCATGGTAATTGTTATAACATTTCGTTCATGTGTGGTTGCATGTGTCTGTGTTGTGACCCCCTATAAAATAAATATTTTGTTTTTGTCCGAACTGCAATCATGAGGTGGGCTGTTTAATTGCAAAGAAGACCTTCCAACTGTCGTAAGTAAACAGCTAGACATTGCTTATAAAACAATGAATGTATTTTAAAAAGCCAACTTCAAAACCACTTTTGTTCATCTTGCGTAAAACATGTTTGTCATTCATGCTTCAGCTGGTAATGAGCAAAACAATGATATTTTATGTGTTTACTCATTATGTTCTACTACGTATTTGAAATTCTTTATTTAAACAACTTGTGCTCTATGCACATTTGTGTTTGCAAGTGCTCAACCATGGTCCAGGTGGATCTAAATGGGTGGGGGGGGGGAGATACATTCATGTCCATGGTGGGGATGCATTGAACATTAAGAAAGGGGAATAAAGGAAATAAAGAATGAGAGTTCTACCATTTCATTTGTTGTTAAAGTATGTGCAGGAGAGAGATTAAAAATCGCAAATTTTAAGGGGACAAAAAAAAAAAAATATTAGAAAACTGGTTTTCACCTAAATTATATATTTATTCAATATAAGTTTCTTAATTATATCTCTTTCACATGCCTAGTCTACCTTTTCAGTAGCATCTTTGAATTACCCTTAATAATACCTTCAACATGAGGTTAATTATTGTCATTTTTGTTTAAAAATGCTAATTATATATTCATTTGACCATAATTTGGTCTATATAACATCGATTTTGATGAATCAAACTGTTTTGAAGAGCTCTTGCTATCCTGAATTCTGCTAGCTTCAGTTTACATTTAATTTTCTTACATGAAATTTCATTGGTTCTCATTTGGCTATTTAGCAGGAAAATCATAAAGTCGGCCAATTTCTTAGTACAGAGAGTGCCAGTCAAAAAAATTGAAAGGACCAGAACCTGTAAAGAAAGATGATATAAATCAATTGGCTGAAGGATTTAGGATGGTGGACATTAGTATTTTCAAATCAATAGTTCAGGATAGTTTGTGCCCCGAATGTAAGGAAGCAAATGTGAACCTCTGTGAGAAACCCAATGAGAGAAAGGGACTGGGTCATAGACTGAGTGTATACTGTGAAAAGTGTGGCTATTCCAAAAAAAATAATACACATCACAGCGTGTAGAGACCGAAGAGGCTAAGAAAGGAGGTGCATCATTTGAGGTGAATTTACGCTTTGTTTTGCAGATATAGAGAACTTTTGCGGCATTATGAATATGCCTTCACCTATGAAGAAAGACACTTACCAAAAACTACAAAGTGATTTGCACGATGCAACGCTATCATGTGCTAGTAACAGTATGTCTAATGCAGCTAAAGACTTGAGGAAGGGTGAAATGGATGGGAATGCAGAGTGCACTGTAATGTTAGATGGGATATGGCAACGTAGAGGTCACTCATCCCTAAATGGGATTGTCACTGCCATTTGAATGGATAATGGAAAAGTGTTAGATGTTGAGGTACTGCAAAAGGTTGCAAAGGATGTGAGCGTATGAAAGACAGTGATGAAAATTGTGATGAAAATATACAATGGAAAATCAAGCACGCCAACAATTGCACCAAATCCCACGAGGGATCAGCATTAAGCATGGAACTAAAGGGTGCCCTGAACATGTTCCACAGGAGCGAACAACTTCACAAGCTCCAGTATGTGGGGTATGTTGGTGATGGGGACACCAAATCATATGACACTGTTGTTGCCTCCGACCCATATCCCGGAAAATCTATTGAAAAAAAGGAATGTGTGGGACATGTCCAAAAACTTATGGGGACCCACTTACACAAACTGAAACAGAAAAGCAGCAAATCCAAACTGTCTGATGGGAAAACTCTAGGTGGGAGAGGCAGGCTAACAGACAAAGAGATAGATGTATTGCAGCTCTATTGTGGTCTGGCAATACGTCGTAATGTTGGGGATCTAGCTGGAATGGAACGGAGTATCAATGCTATATTGAAGCACAAGGCCTCGACTGATGACCAGCACAACCACTCGCTATGTCCACCAGGGGAAGACAGTTGGTGTGGCCGGCAAATGGACCAGGCAAATGGCACCACTAACTATACGCATAAACATGGGCTCCCAGGTGTAATCATTGAAGCAATAACTTCAACATTTGTACAGCTATCAAAGAAGCAGCTATTGAAAAAATGTTTGGATGGGTTCACCCAGAATGCGTGTGTAAGTTTTAACGCCCTTATCTTGAAACGATGTCCGAAAGAGATCTACTATGGAAGACAGACAGTGGTGATTGCTGTATCTATGGCTGTAAGCTATTTTAATGATGGTGCTGGCTCTACTGAGGGTACACTGAGGGTACTGAGGCAGATGACGGAGGAAAGGGTCAGGCAACCCCTTAATATAAATATCAAGGAGACTGGATTGAGGAAGTAAAAATTGGTTAGGCATAATTGCAGAAAGCTAGTGTTAATTGGACAGGCATCATTGCGACGAGCCTCGAAATTCTCATTCTGGAGAGCTTGACTTCTGAGAAGAGTTACTGTGGGAGTCTGAAAATGCAGATGAATCCCAACCAGCGGGAATAACACCTGAATTATCGGATTACATAAAGAAAATGGTATCCGAGGTAGCTCAACATAGGCCTCAAAACGAAGGTAATTTGGACCAGCCAGAAGTCAAACGGGCAAGGCTTGATACTATTGACGATGACATATCGATTATTTTTAATGTGTTGTTCTGGGTCCGTGGTAGATACACCTGAGGAGGAAACCCTCCTGGATTCGGTTGTGGAGCCTTTCTTAGCAGGTGATACAAGTCCTGCTCTGCCGCCTAAAATTGGGGATTTTATTGCAAATATATCCTCAGTGATTAATACAATTTTCAATCACAGCTTTGCATTTGAAGTGTATCACTTTTACTTGATGAGTACTGCTTTGCATATTTTTGTATCTCAAGATTATCAGATAGGCTTTTGTACTATTAGTTGAAATGTTTAAGAATAATGCCTTTCATTTGTTGTAACCAGCCAAATCAAATTTTCGCGGTGCCGTTAAACCCGATGCATCCATTATGGGAACCAAAAACGCGAAGAGGTTTGTCGTTGATCGATACTCAGATAGCAATTTGCACAAAGAAGCATATGGTAAGTTTTAATTCATCGAATTGCCCCAAAAATGGTCATCTTGATGTCACATTATTTATTCTCAATAGTCCCAGGCTGAAATACACTTTCGTATCGATCGTGTTGCGTGTTGTGATTGGTTGTTTAATCCACTATGTATATTGTAACGATGATATGTATAGTTGTATGCAGAACCTGTGCAGGCCTAGGCTGTTAGCAATAATGTACTGCCATTTATGAACTAATAACAGCTATTTGTAGGGAAACATTTACACGTCATGTGGTACCATATTTCACGTGCTATCAGCAAGTAAGTAGTTTATGCTTACTTTATGACTGTCCATTTTTGGTACACTGATAGTTTTAAAGTAACTATTGTGTTACTGCTATGCATCTCTATCAACATGATAACCTATAGTAACCTAGGCCTATATCAACAAATAGGCAATATATTATGTAAAAATTGCTGGAAAAGACGGAAGGTATTAACATAGATGTAGCAAAGTATGTGCAACATTGCAAGATGTGTCAGTGGGTCAAATGGTCATTGTCCTGTCCACGAATGAGACGTATCCCAGTGGTTTTACAAGAAACCAGAAAAGGGTCCTACGGAGACGAAGTCAGTCGTAGACTGACTGAAGATGGTACTCTCACATACCATGATGGAAGGAAAGTGTTACCATCTAGGGCTTTACAATCGCCCAAATCGAGGCAGCTCATAGTGGCATCGGAGGTAATGGTTGTATCTTACAGTATAGGATACACATTTTGCCTGTGGTTATCCCAGGCCGTTTCGAAGGAAAGATGATATTTGTCATAATTAATACTGCTAGGCCAATACAAGTTTACAGGTAGGAGACGCTTATCCTCTATTTGTACAGTAGTGGTTACATTTACAAAAGGTTATTTATACATTGTATACTACAATTTATTTTTTACGTTTTCGTCAACCTTCACACCTGCAATTAAATTCATATCATATATTGGTAATTCACACAGAGAACTCTGAATTGTGTCATGAAACATGATGGCAAATGGCGAACAACCATTTCACGGTTACAACAAAATATGCAAAACTCAAGCAATTGCTTATGGTGCATATTAATCAGTTGTATGCTTGAACAAAGTTGTTACACCACATTTTTTCGTTTTGTTTACTGATATGAAAAATATTATTTTCCACCTGATACGGCCCCGACAATCACAGAAGTTAACCAGCAAAACCAAATTGTATCACTAAAGGTTTCATAGATAGTCTTGTCTGCATGGATGGGACATACAATATAAAAATGCAAGTAATGGACTATAGCCTAGGAAAGTGGTACTGAATTAATACTGTATGTAACATTTTCAGATTCATTGTGGTTGGTGAGATATTGAAGGCCTGATGTGGCAACTACCATTTCTGCAGCGCTTTTTTTTTAGGGGGGGGGGCAAAATACATGTTATCTCATTGATCATGAATTTTCTTATCTCTTTGAAGGTGTAAATCTTGGCAGAGACAAAACTAGACAGAAGATTATGTCTAGATTTTATTGGAAAAGTATTAACATTGCAAGATGTGCCAGGGGGGTCAAATGGTCATTATCTTGTCCACGAAGAAGTCTCCATAGCATTCCTGTGACTGGGTTATGGAAACAGGTAAATTCTCTAGTTGTTTAATTGTACAGGTTGTCTACAGCATGCAGTAAAGTTGAAGTTTAGTTAAAGTCACTTTGTCTGGACAAATTAAATTTAATTTTAAAGGTAGTCTGTACAGACCCTAAATTGTGGCTACTGTAATTGCTAGAATTTTTCAAAAGTACTTTCCTGGATGTTATTAATCAATCAAATTGTGGTCAGACATTCTATATGAACCAAAAGATGATTGATAACCCTAGTGAGGTTAATTTCCTCCAGGGTGGAAATAAAAATAGTTTAATGAGTTTGACCAAAGTGACCACATTTGAATATCTTCCATATTTGGGGCCAAGACAGAATACCTTTAAGCCATACTTTGGCATAACTGGAGAGCAACCACCAATATGGGTGTATAGTTGTAAGTTGCAAAAAGTGAGACCATTTTCTGTTTTAGTGGTTTAAGCAATTGTAAATATGGTGCAATATGGTTTATGTTACATATGCAATGTAAAAATAATTGGCCTAAATCCAACAACACCAGCTGTTTTGATCAGATATCCCATTATTTTTTATCTAGACCTGTGTACAGACTACAGAATGAAGCAATGGAAATAGATCAACAGTCAAGGCAGAGCCGGCAACTATATTATAACAAAGTGGCCTGAGGCTAAGACAATGCCTGACAAGACTGCAGCATCAACATCGAATTCCATTACTGATGTGATGATGAGGTAAAATATCTTAAACATAACTTTCTGCAGTTACTCATATCTATTATCTTTACATTGCAAATAACTGATAGTGCATGGCAGAATGGTCAACCGCTGTGTTTGAATATAACTATTTCCACGTAGGTATAAAGCATACAGAGAGGCCAATGTCTGGAGGGAGGTCAGAAGTATACTGTAAATCTTTTGCAATATGGTTCCTTTTTAACAAGTTTATCTGCAAGTAGTGTCTGTTCCTATATATATATTTGCAAAGGTTCCACCTCTGGTTCTCACCCACACTTCATACCCAGCTTTTAACAATTAAGTGTCATATAGCTAGACAATTGTCTTCATTTAGTCTACATCACC